>CAWUFW010020920.1:26853-136520 GCA_963921515.1 Calotriton arnoldi
GTGAGTTTAGTTATAATTAGGACCACGTTTCCAGGGGAAATAGATTTTTGGTTTGCTGATAACTTTGCCACAGTTTGACGAAGCTACACTAAACTTTCCAAAAAAGTCTCATTTTCCTCAGCTTCTTCAAATTTGTTTTTCCCATGAAATGTTCCACTGGAACTTTAGACACACATTCAGGCAAAAGTACCCTCATCCTGCATGTTGTAATCAATGATATAATTTCAAATAATGCCATTAGGGATGTTATCAATGCAGTCTTTGAACATGATGTAATATGTGAATGTACAAGCAATTCATGACTACAGCCCGAGTTATAGTTACAATAAACATCTGAAATTCAGCGCCAAGATGCCCATTGGTGAATGTGTGCTTTACAAATACATGTTATGTTATGTGGGTATGCAGTTCTGTTGGTACACAGATGCTAGTGTGTAAGTCACTTTTTAGGAAACCTTAGTCCTTTTGTTGGAATTTTGAATTGCATGCGGGGCTGAAATGGATGCCAATAACAGATTGCTGCTATTTTCTTCATAGATTAGAGTGCTTCAATCACTTTTTAGACAACACACCATATCATAAATTGCAGTAGTCTGTTTCAGACTTTCGAAGTACTGACTAAGATACCCATCTGTTATACTATGTACAGTTAGAAGTAGGTAGATTATATAGCTGAACTCATATTTAAATTATAATGCTGGTCTCCCATCCTAGCCTTATCACATTCTCCAACAAGAAGTACTTTTGCACTAAATAACCCAATGAAAGATGGATGGCCAGAAATTTGATGGGAAATGTCTAGTGTGATTAGCTAAATAATAGGTGTGATGACCAATGGGGGTGAATGATACAACCTTTAATGCAAATGTATTGGCAGAAGATTCCTGTATGACACCAGAGGAATTAAAATGTGGTGGTTCTATAACCGTGAGAGGAACCAGTACTGGCAGCACTGTATAGGGTACAATGTACCTTAAGTAGTATTAGAGATAATACACTAGCTTAGATAAAATATATCAGCTTCTCCCCTGTAAAGTCATCTATTGTCTCATAAAAAGCACATGGAGTATCAACATACCCTACCTTTATTTTTAAGAATAAATCTATTTTCGAATTTGGATTCACCTTTTCTCCTTTTTTCTGCAAGTCCAATAAAGCATTCACTGCCAGAAAAAGTGATACATGATGTTAAAAAAAACAACCCAATTTCTAGAGAATAAGGGGCTAGATGTACAAAGCAAATGAACACTGATTCATAAATTGCGATTCTTACCAAATTGCAATTTATGAATCAGTATATGGTATATACGAATATGAGCATCTGGCCATTACTGACTTGGTACGAGTCGCAATCGCAAGATAACGAATCTCAAATAGCGATTTAGTATTTAGCAAATTGAGTCGCAAATACTGAATTTGCGCCTGACGGTGAGTGATGACATCACAAACAGGAAGTAGAGCAGCAGTAGGCCTATAAGAACACTAGAGAGCCTTGAGACGGGTGATAGCCAACACAATCCAATTGGGATCTGCAGCAGTCACAGCAATCCACCCCTGAAAAGCAGGAAAATGTCCAGGCAGAATCCTGAGAAGGAGAAGAACCTCAGTGTGAGGAGTGTGTGGCAAACCATCATGCCTTGTTTGGAAAAACATCCCTAGCTGTGCCAGAGGCATAGAAGAAGAAAATCTGGCTGAAAATCCAGGAGCGCATCAACTCTGTGGGGGTCATACAGAGATCCATTGAAGAGATACGCAAAAGGTGGTACGACCTCCGTGCCAGGACCAAAGAAGAGATGGCAACTCTTACAACTGAGACCTGTGCAGTAGGAGGAGGACCTCCAACCTAGCCACCACCACACTCCTCTGGAGGAAATAATTGAGTCCACCCTGGAGCCAGAAATTGTGTTTGGATTCAGCAACATTGACACCTCAGAGGCTCTTTCAACTTCAAAAGGTGCGTAACACGTATACTTACAGTGTCACAATAACATGTCTGCATTAATGTGTGAGGCAACATTGTAACCATGTTAGGGTGGTAAATGTTTAGCTATGATAGAATATAAGAAAAACACCATTAGAAGTATTAGGCCTACCCTAGTAGTCCATTATGAGGCATGTACTACTCCATTATGAACACCTACAGCACAAACCAAACCTATCATACTATAATAAATACAAATTAAAGTGAACATAACATTTGTTTACAGATATTTACACATCTCTATACAGATGTTCCAGCAACAACAGAACATGAGTCCGGAGGAGATGGTCCAGAAGACACACAGATGTCCAGTCAAGAAGGCAATGAGTCTATATTACCACATACATCACCCCAGAGGCAAAGTAGCAGTCCTGAACATGGCAGTCAGACACTGCCCATTGAGGAAGTGGATGATGCAGGGAGTCCAAATGTGCCAGAAGAACCTGAAATGCAGTGAGGTGCAAACAACTGAGCAGGAGTACACATGTACGACATCGCAGTGTCATCATGCAGGTGTTTGCTGATCTTGTAGCCTCCATATTGAAGGTACAGCACCTAAAACACAAGCAAATGTGCATTATTGCAAAAAGTTATAACTGGAATAGATAGAAGCATTAAACTGGCTTCCAACATGTAGCAACAACCATTAAAGATTCCCACAAGTCTCTGTAGGCAAAAGTAGACTCAATGACAGAGGTTATGAACAATCTATGTGGCCAAGTTCAAGAGGACAATGCAATGCACAGACGTACTCAACACCATCTATTCTCCCATATGGATATGCTTAGTCACTCAATAACTCACCTTGCACCGGTCACATCAGCCGTCTCACGCCATAAGGTAAGGCTGCAGGTTGAAATGGGTCACTATAGTGGCGATGTCGCACGGGGGCCTTGTGACCACTGCAGTAGAGAGCTTAAAGGTCACTCAAATAGTACGAAGTGGAGCAGCTGGGCATGCTGAAAGTGAGGACCTATCCAGTATAAGCAGTGTCTCTGTGAACGATGAAATGCATGTACCGCGCAGCAAATCATGAGTTGGTGCTATTGCCACAGAAGGCTCCACTATACCCGTGCGACAAAGTTCAGTTCGCAGTCGACGCAAACAGTAATAACTCCACATATTGTATTGTTTGTCGCTTTTTGCTGTTTCAGTAACGTGTACTGTTGTTGTACTTTCATTTGAACATTCTGAGGAGTGGAAAGTATTAAACAACTCTCTATAACCTGAGAAATAAAAGTTATTTTGTTTAACACTGCACTTCTTGTGTTTAACTTTGTGCAAAATGTAACACACAGCATCATTCACATACTTTAAAAGTAATTGTTTGCAATGACCGTACATCTGGCTCTTCCTTCCGCTGCCAATGTACCTTTCTGTGTTGTCAGTGCTAGTGGTATTTGTGGTTCTTCTTCGTCTGAATCTGATTCCGACATTATCTCTGGCAATCCTCTCTGCATTGCAACATTGTGGAGAATTACACAAGTCATAATTATTTGCTACTGGAAAATATTGTTAGGCACCCAAACTTTTGTGCAGACAGTGAAATTTACTCTTCAGTAGACCAAATTTCCTTTCAATTACAGACCGGGTCCGTTTGTGTGCTGCATTGTAGTGTACCCCACTTTAGCTTGCTGGATGTAGAATTGTAGATATGGTGTTACTGTCCATGACCTCAGGGCATACGCACTGTACCCTACAAAACATTTGGTGAATGTGGCTACGATATATACAATTTAAACATTTAGGACCTTTATGTCATATACATAGGCCATCTAACTGTGGAAAAAAGCTTGACTTTTTTGGAGTGTTAACTGTGCTTTCTATAACTACATATTACGAGAATTTCTCCATGTATTTATTAAAATTGATAGATAGACACCTGCCATTGAAACGCTGTGCTTTATTTGGACTTTCTCAGATACAGAAGGCGTCAAGGCCTCATGAGGGTCATATCAACCGGGCTATGTGGCACTTATAAGATAAAAATGTATCATTTTGAAGAAAAAGCACAGACAGTAGAGTTTGATTCACAAAGCTTTTTTTCTAAAAGTGTTTACCAACTACTTCTGAATTTCTAGATGAAACGTGCTGGCTCACCAGCGAGGTTCATAAATTCTTTAGATAGTAAGCATTTCTGACCCCTAGAAATTCATGAGTAAGACACACATATGCATGGAATTAGACAAAATGCTTTGAGAAAGAGACCTTGAAATCCAAGAATGGTTCATACCTCTGACAGGAGTAAAACAATGAACCAGTCTCTTAAAAATAAATCGAGAATCTGCACACTTAGATGTACTACATCAACTTATTGTACTTTTCATTCAAACACATATCAAGCTGGTCTTGCTGATATGAACTGGGGGCGCATTGCTCCAGTCTAGCATATGCTACTGCCCCTTTGAAACATGAACCTCAACTGGCTGGAGGTTTCCTCATTTTAGGAATTTGTGCCAATGTCTGAGTACTCCTGAAATCTTGCAACAGTTACATGTCTCTCTAAATACTTTTGAGATCACTGAGAATGTAACTGCACCTGCTAAACTTTTTTATTTTTCTGCAAACTCTTTCCTCTCTGCACTCACTGATTTTATTTATGGGTGTTCCCTTTACTTGCCACATCCTGGAAAGGGAGTTAATCCTATCCTTGTGCAGAGTACATTTCTACTTTTTTCAGTCTATGAATTAATTGGTCAGAGAGGAGTTTGTGAATACCTACGAATGTGTACCGTGGTGAATGAGCACAAAGTGTGAGAACACTCCAGCCCAGTAAAGCCCTCCATCACAGAAACAGATTCACTCAAATGAAAAACTTTGTGTGAGTAAATCTTTTTATGAGAGTAAAACTACATTTGTCTTTTACAAACCTAGGGGCAGATTTACAAGCCCCTTGCGCCACTTTTGCGTCACTTTTCCCATGTTAAAAATGACGCAAAAGTGGCGCAAGGGCCTTGTAAATCTGCCCCCTAGTTTTACGCTCGTAGAAGACCATCTGCGTATATAAGCTAAATGTACACACATAAATAGCTTTGTCAAATGGGCCTACAATTTTTCACAGAAAAAGCATTATGAAATAGGCCTACAAATGCAGTAAATTAAGCAACCTTTCGCTTTTAATTGAAATGTAATGTCCAGCAGCACTGAAGGGTTCAGAACACCAGGGTTAACATTGCAGAGACTGCAGTCTGCTTGCGACTGAAAAGTCTGGGAAGTCTTTAACCAGACTTTTAGATCTGAGAGCACAAAACCTCAACCACAACCCGCAAATTTATGGCATTTCAAACTGAAAGACGAAGATGACCTGATTTAGTCCATGTGGGTTGAATGTTTGATGTTCACAGACTCTTTCTTAATGTGGAGGAAATGCAGAATAATCAAACACTGCTGCAGCTTTCATCCCCCGGGGGTAGTTATTTTCATATTATCCTTGATAATTAATGGCTTCTATGAAGGCTTCTCTGGCAGCATTTGCACATTTGACTCAAAGAGCTAATTAACTGAAAGTGGCAAATATTGTGTGATCTGCAGGTGTATTAATTGTGGTTTAGTAACAGTATTTTCACCTCGTTTATGTTCTTCTGTGTTCTCTACTCAAGTGCGTTGTTTGTTGCCAAGCTCAACACAGCTAAGGATTCAAAATGATGGTTAAACATGTTACACATCTTTTTTAGATGTAAACATCTGTAAATTGTTTCATGTCTGTTGACATTTTTTGGAAGCTGTTACAGTGTGATGCTAGGGATTCGTGTAAATTGGATTTAGCAATGAAATGTGTTGCGTACAGTGCTGTTAAAGTGAAAGGAAAGGATGACACAAAAACATCTAATTGTTGTCGCAACTAAATTAGCTGTAGTCACAAACTTATTTTTGGGAACAAAATCAGGATTTGGAATTTGACCAAGGGTCACAATAAAAGTCCCCCCAATCAATTAAATATGAAATTAACCATATTAGCTAAACATGATAAAAAAAATAAACAGTGCATGAAAAGAGGAAGTGACACCTACTTAAAACAAACAAAAGCTTTTTAAAAGAGCAAGGAGGCAGTTTAGTCCAAAAAACCTTTTAAGAAGTCGCCGGCACGCAATGCATTTTAAAGTCACGTTAACGAACAAGCTGTCATTTTACATATTCTGAAATACCACGTAATTGCCTGAAACATTTTAATCCAGCGAATGGGCATTTTTAGAGTATGCGACCTTTTCATTTTGGACAAATGTGGATAGACTGCAATGACCATATCAAATAGCGCAATTGGGTCTCCTTGAAGACATTTTAAAAGGTGTTCAACACATTATATTTTATAAGGCAGTAACCCTTACAACTGGACAAAAGTCCCACTTAAAATAGGAGTTTTATGGGCAGATGAAAACACATTTCATTTGCAAAAAAGTGGTCACAAATTGCACAGCGACTTTTTGTGTGTGAAATCAGATTTTGCCAACCAACGTATTTATTAATGGTTCACCAAATAATGATTTGGACTGGGCCGCAGTTTGGCCAACATCATTAATATTCATGAGGTAAGTCACAAATCGTGACTCACTCTGATTGAAGGCTATCATAGGAATGGTACACCATGCTAGAGTCAGCAGACCACCATGTCTGTGATTGCCTTTCAATAAATAAACTTTTTTTCTAATGCAGCTCGTTTTCCTTAAAGGAAATGGTGTTGCGTTTAAAAAAAAAAAGTTTATTGTTTAGAAAACAGTTTGTTTAAGAGTCGGCAATGGTCTCCTGGACCACTGCCTACTCCCATGAAAACTTTTTTCTAAAATTCACTTTTTCCCTTTGCGAATTGGGTGCTACCCACCTTGAAGAGCCGGCAACATTTCAATGGTTTGCGACCGGAATTGCCATTGGAAATCATTAATATATTGTACACAGAATCACAATTTGGACTGCAAGTACTAAACATGCCAACTCCCAAGTAAACTTTTTCCAACATTCATTAAGGTGAAGTGGTTCCAAGGGGACATCTTCCCCTTAGCAAATTGGTTACCACACCCTTTGAGGAGTCGGTAACATTTCAAAGGTTTGCGACTGGAATTGTTGTCGGAAATCATTAATACATTGCACACAGAACCACAATTTGGAATGGACAATCTAAGCGCGCCCCTTCCAACTTGCAATTCAGTATTCATTGCTAAACCCATTTTGCGATTTGGTAACTCTTTACTAAATCACAAAATGGGTTGATTAGATACCAAAAGACATTTTGCATTTTCCAAAGCCTGTGATTTTGCAAATTGTAAGTTTTAGAACTGCAAAATGGCTAAGCTTATCTGACCCTTTGAAACATGCACTAATCAACTGTTGGACTTGGCCCTTTTTGCAGGGTCATGTCAGACTTTTGCCTTCCTCCTGTACTTTTTTCTGACTTGTTTTTGGTGGTTTTATGACTCTGGGCACTTTGGGCCAGATGTACGACCCGCCAATTTGCGAGTTGCAAATTGCATCGCATTTGCGACTCGCAATTTGCGACTCGCAATTTGCGACTCGCAATTTGCGACTCGCAATTTGCGACTCGCAATTTGCGACTCGCAAATTGGTATGCACAACAGTGTCTGAGACACTGTTTGCGATTCCCAATGGGGTCGCAAATTGCGAGGCTCATGAATATTCATGAGCCACTCGCAATTTGCAACCCCATTGGGAATGGCGTGCACTCCCAGGGATGGTGGCCTGCTGGGCTCAGCAGACCTCCATGTCTGGGACTGCTTTTAAATAAAGCAGGTTTTTTTTAAAAATGCAACCCGTTTTCCTTAAAGGAAAACGGGATGCATTTGAAAAAAAATAAAATGAAACGTTTTCGTTTCATTTTTTAAGGGCAGGTAGTGGTCCCTGGGACCACTGCCTGCCCTTAAAAAATATTTTGGGGGCCAGTAGCGACTCGCAAATTGCGACTCGCTATTTAGGAATTGTACATGGCCCTGTGTACTTTTGCATGCGCAAACGGGTCGCGAACCCGTTTGCGCATGCAATTTAGGGTCGTACATCTGGCCCTACATCACTGCTGATCAGTGCTAAAGTGCATGTGCTCTCTCTGGTAAACTTGGTAAGATTGGTCTACACCTGTTTGGCATATTTAATTTGCCTGTAAGCCCCTTGTACGGTGGTATCCCAGATACCCAGGGCCTGTAAATTATATGCTACTTGTGGGCTTGCAGCGCTACTTGCGCCTCCCACCTAAGTAGCCTTTCAAACCTGTCCCAGGACTCTGCCTCTGCAGGGCCTGCCTGCACAGTTTACTGCCGCCGTGATGAGGCATATAAAGTGGTTGCCACGTCTGCAATTCCCATTTTACTGCATATATCACCCCTAAGGTAGGCCCTAGTTAGCCCTATGGGCAGGGTGCTTTGTAGGTAAAAGGTAGGACATATGCCTTAACTGTGTGGCATGTCCTGATAGTGACAAACAGCATATTTGGTTTCTCACTGCTGTGAGGCTGCCCTCTCATAGGGATGCATTGGGGATTCCCTGATATGTGCTTCAGTAGTCATTTCTGATCTGAGAGGGGTAGCGTGACTATGTTTGATATGTTTGAAATAGTAGTGATAAATCTTGCTTATTGATGAAAGCGGATTTATTATTACTATTTCAGAAATCCCACTTTTAGAAGAAGGCATTTCTGTGTGCTTATGTGTCTTTGTGCCCTGCCTAGATGTGTATTGACCGTCTGGTTCTAACTGACAGGGGAGAGGGGATGTTCATTCACTCCAGCCAGTTCCTGGGGGGATTGAGGTGTGTCCTGCCTTCCCTGGGTGACTCAGCACTAGGCTAAATAGACCTTGGTTGAATTTAGAGTAGCGGAAGGAGTTTTCCCTTACAGCTGAATAGGCCCGATCTGCATTTGGAGTGGAGGGAGGAGTAGCCCCTGCACCTAAATATGGCTGTGCCTGCCTTCCACAATGCTGGCTCCACCCCCCTGTGGTGTGTCTGGGGCCTGGGCTGAAAATGTGAATGGGGGTGTTGTGCACTTCAATAGTGGTTGGAGTTCCCCCCAGAGCGCTGTGTTTTCCTACCCTATTATTGCGAAGCACGGGGAGAACGCTATCTGCCAGTCCCAGTGCTGGTTCGTGGAGGCGCGTGCAGCGCTGCACTGTCTCCGTGCAGCGCGTGGTGAGCACTCCATTTTTGAGTGATTTTCCTCTCAGCAGGACCGAGCAGCTGGCAAGGAGCAGAGTGTATCTCTGGAGGGTGGAGGCCCTGTCTGATAACCCAGTGCTGGTTGTCACGCCTGGGTTTTGCGAAAGGCAGGTGCAGTACAGGGAATTTGACCCGTACCTAGGAACCACAGCCGAGGACTGCAGCAGGACTTCGCAGCAGGACTTCGCAGCAGGACTTCGCAGGTTGCCGTGGCAACAGGAAGCACAATGGAGGCAGCGCCGAGGGGAGAAGAGGTGCGTTGACCTCATAAATAGGGGCGGCCAGACCCCTGAGGCCCCTCCGTCCTGTCACGCGGCCGCCCCCGGACCAGCGGAGTTTGAGGGCTGACCACTCGTCCCGTGTGAAGAGCCAACCAACACTACAAGGATTGCACAGCCACCACCGCGAAGACTTCAGGCCCAGGTCAGGAGAGAGTGTGTTGGCGCCGAGTGAGCGGCTACAGCTGGGTTGTGGCAGCTGTGCACGTGAAGCTGCTCGAGTTGAGGGGGACCCAGTAAGGGGGCCTCTCTGCCATACGGAGAAGCTAGGCAGCTCCGGGGTACTTGCAGTGGCACCGCATGGTTGCGGACCGCTGCACTGATTTCCCTCATTACCCCTAACTACGGGAGACCCAGGGAGGTCTTCCCCTGACCAGTTGCCAAGTAAGTGCTTCACCCTCCTTCATATCTGCACCTACGTGGGGGGCATTGTGGTGTTTTTGGCAGCTCGGGGTAAAACTTCGACGGAGGCTCCCACTCCTCACCTAGAAAGAGGAGTAGTATGGGAGATCCCCGAGTGGGAAGAAATCATCCTGAGTTACCGCATTGCATGGTATAGGCGGGCATGTAGCCCAAGGAGCCTACGAAGGGGTGCCGCTCTTACTGTTGTTCTAACATATGATAGTGTGCACACTGGTAATTCATATGTTTTTGTGCCCTGATGTAATGTTGCCTATTGAAGGGATATTCACAGTGGTGATGTATTTCTAATGTGTGCACTCTACAGGTATTTACTATAGTGCACTGCTGATGATGTTTATGCATAATGTGTTATGCTCAGTGTGATCCTACCAGTAGTTACTGGTTACCCTAACTGATGTTTATGACCGTGGTCCGATTGGCCAAGTGATTTATGTAATTCTTGTGAAGTCATGACAAGTGCCTAGTGGCACAGTAATATATATGTGATTGTGATCTAATGTGTTTTTATGGATAATTCAAAGGATATTTTTATATCACCTTGTGTGGAGTCTCTTTTGTGGTGTGCCTAGTGTGCTGCTGTTGTGTGAGTGTGTTGTGCAAACGCTTTACACATTGACTCTGGGATAAACCTGACTGCTCTGCCAAGCTACCAAGGGGGTGAGCAGGGGTTATCTTCAGTGTGTAACTCCCTTGTCCTGACTTGGGTGGTAGGTTCTGCCTGGCTTAGGTGCATACCCTAGCCAACCAAAAACCCCATTTCTAACATCAACACAATATGAGGCTACAAGCTAACGAGACATGAGGCAAATGGCCAGCATTGGCCTATTCGAATATTAAAGAAGGTGGCAGGCCCAATCAATCACAGTATGCCTGATGGGCAATGTTTAGCAAAGCATGAAGCAGACTTATGGGCAGAGGCAAGCAGAAAACGAGGGAGAGGGTCTATATTGATCAGTCTTAAGATAATTAAATGTGAATTGCAAAGTCATAGAGTGTAGGCACGGATAGCTATGCCTAGTAGGATATGAAGCTGAAGGACATGCACTTGCTAGTAACACACTCAATATATTCACCATATTCGAATACTCAAATGACTAATAGCGAACAAAGCAAGAAAGGCAGCCAAATACCCACATATAAGCAGAGAGCAGCAGTACAAAAGGCAGAGGCAAAGTAATCTCTGGCTGTGTGTACTTTTGGTGCACGACATTTAGGTTAACTTAATCTTTGACTTCCTTTGCTGTTTCTCTTCTCCAACATCTTTAACTATCTGCGTTGTTTTCCTTTTTCAATTCAGCACAACCAGTGCCAGCATGTTATGCCATTAAATATCAGGTTTGACAACATAGCTATGATTTTCCCCAAGCCACGGTTCACCAATTTCAGCTTCTAAAGGAATCTGTAATAGATCACCACTAACTATCTACTTGTTCCCAGGTCATGCTAGGCAATGTATTTTATCCTCTCAAATTCAAAATTATAGACTTTGGATTGTGTATTGGCATGACAGAAAACAGGCAAACACAAAACGTGTTATAAGATCTATCATTATGCCTATGTGAAATATTGTCTTTGCATGAATATAACAATAATATTTTCTGTTGCAATTGAAGCCTCTGAAAGGTTAAAGTTATTTTTAAGACGCCATGATATTGCAGAATGAATGGTAGCTCAGAGAGGTACGAAACTCTTTACTTACAATGCATGCCAAGAAGGCCAGTTTGACTCTTTAGTGCGCTCGACATATTTTTTTTCTAACTATCACAGATAATATAACTCAGGATAAATCATGTTAGTTAGATCTCCTGTAAGATTACTAGCCTAATAGCTTTGGCTATCGTCCTTGAGTATGGCCCCAAAATGGTGCAGCAACCGTCCTTTGGAATCCCCTTCTTCCTCAACTATGAGGTCAAACAAACTTCATGTGAACTAACCTAGTTTTTATGTAAGTCTATATCCCTTTCTCCCCTAACTTAACTTATCCAATACTTATCATGTTTTTCAACAGTATCCTCTCTAATCATTGCAGACTATGTACATTTTTCAAGGTAACCTCACTCTTGAGCTATGTAAAGCAGACTAATAACTTTTAGGCAAAGCAACATAGTAGAAGAAGGCTAAGTAAATAAATTCATGAATAAATATGCCCCAGGCTAGTGTCTGAAGTGAATAATTTGGGTTTCACTATAGATGATTACCTCTTCACCCATCAATAAATTATCCAAAGCAAGTTTCTTTCACCTAGGGATTGCTGAAGAAAATGTTGAGAGAGGATGGTGTCCAAACCATGAAAGTTTAGCAGGACATTTTAGTCAAGTTACAAATGAATCAATCAGTAAATCAATTTATTCAAAAGCAAGTATATTAGGGGTGGGCATAATTGGTGCAATTCTCCGTAGTGTAATTACTCTTAATTACCTCAAAATTACTTGTTATTATGCATAATTACATGAGAAGGTAATCCAGCATTTAGTGCTATTTTCGTAGTGTAAAATGCACCTCGCATCTAAAATGGGCCCAAGGATGCATTTTGCACTAAATGCTACATGACACAAACAGCAGTAGTCAGCAGACTCTTGCTCTCTCTTAGTTTATTGTTCATTTGCTCCTGTGGTAGGATTTATGCCCCAAATTACTAGTAATTTCACCAGAGTGATTCATAATTACTGAAGTTACTCCGATTACTCCAGCGTATTAAACATTTCTCCCAGACTTAATGTATTGTACAATCTGAATTTGTATATTATTAGGAAAAAGATGTAAAACAGACAAAGTTACAAAGCAGAGAACACAAAATAAACTGGTTCCATAAAGGAACTATACTAATCTAAATAAAGCTTTGAAAGTGGCATGGGTAAATTAAAAAGAAGGTGTCAGCATCAGATGAATCAAGTTAAGGTTCAAAGGCACAGGCACAGATGTTCGAGCATAAAGCTCAACTCCTCGGGTGGGAGAAATAAGCGGAGTGGCAAGACAGGTCTACTGTCATCAAAGTCAAGACACGATCTGCTAAGCTATTCGAAGAACACACAGTTAATACACAGTAGAAGGTTCTGGAAGCTTTGCCCCACCAACTATAGCGCTATAGCGCTAAGGTATGTGCATGGCGCACGGCTGCTGAAATCAGCGCCGGCACAAGGAAAAGGGGAGTAGAGAGCCATATCTTTGAAGATATGGCGCTCCCCTGCTCCCTCCCTGTTGCGCAACGCAGCGCAGCCTCGTGGGGGGCTGCGCTGCGTTGCACAACTTTTTTGTAAATTTCCCCTAAATTGCACTGTTCCAGTCCCCCCTCTGATTTCCAAAATGGCCATCACATAAAACAATCAACATTTCTGAGATGACCTTAAAGAATGAGTTTTCTTCTGTTGCTAATGTCTGGACTTCTCTAACTCTTTCATCTTATCATGAACCTCATATTGTCTTTCCTCCATCTCAACTTTATCTCTCTTTCTCTTAACACTTTTACTCTCTACAGACCTTTCCTTAGTCCTCACATATTTATTTCCCTTCACCATAGCAAATAAACAAATCACACATACACCAATGATGAAAATGTGCCTCAATTTAGTGCCTAAAGGTCCACTGCCTATATTGGTAAGCCAACTACCTATAGCAGAAAATGCTTTCCCAACTGCCTCCTTGCACCTGTTTCCTCCAACTCCTTCAAATCTCTTGACAATTCAGTAATATTACTAAAGTAATTGTTAATCTCCTTACTAGTATCTGGCACAAAAATGCAACTCTGTTGGACTTTCACCATTTTACAAACTCCACCCTCTTTCGCCAGCCAAATGTCTAAAGCAAGCCTGTTTTAAATGACCAGATCCCTAATTGTGACTAATTCAGTATTAATAGCTGGCAGTGATCCAGCTGTATTAGTTACAAGTCTATCAACCAAGGTACAAAGTTTTCTAATCTTCAAATCATTTCAAACTACCTCAGCAGAAGTAACCATGGCACCAAAAATATCACCTACTATTTGTGAAGCACTGCTACCTTTAGCCCTGCTAGCATGTCCATTTGCAGAATGAGGAACCTTGTCTACATGATACACCTTAGGAAAACTAAAGCTAAATAACAGCTTCCAAAATGAATTGCAGGACATTTGAAATAAGCATTCTTTCCATCTGCATAATAAACTCTAGGAATGACAGGATAATTTCCAATAAAACTCTGATCTTTATACCCTACAACATCAAAACTATTAGAACGTTCACTCCAACCCATTATCTGAGGGTTATAAACCTCTTCCTTTCATCAGGTAAAACACAACTTCCCTTACTGTTGTCATTCTAAACTCAGTTTAGACTGTATCCCGTGTCTTGTACTTTACCTCCTCTTTTCCCCACTCATCCTTTCCACTGACATTTTGTCCTCAGAGCAATTTCCTTCCGACTGTCTTTCAAATCATCAATAAAATCCTTTACAACTTGAGAATATTTACAAGTTAAATTTGTCTATGGCCACAGGTAGTATCACTTTCCTCTGGATCTGAAAAAGGGGCATGCAGTGTCCATGTATCTTGCAGTATAATGGGGATTTCAATATTTGTACAGAGGCACTTCAAGAAGAATCATATAATAAGAAAAATAAATATTCCAATTGACCTTGATGATAAAGTAAACCAAAAATTATACAACAGGAAATACCATATGTGAGGGGTATATGATGATAGGTCATGCCTCGACTACAGAAGCAGAGAAATGAGTACACACATAAAAATATTTGGCCTTTTTTTATACTAGGGTACTAATACTCATGGAATAAATTGAAAAATACATTTGAAGTGAAGTTCCCATCTGAAATGCCTCTATGTAAAGTCTTCCTCTGTCACCTGAGTAATGGGGTGTATGAGTTTGAGACTTGGTTTAGCAGAAACTGCATCTTTTGGTGAACTAATGCATATCATTAAGGCAATCATGAAACCTATAATAACAATCAACACTAAATCCACTATTTCTACAGTCTGACCTTCACGGAAAATAGCTGCAACTAATACTTCAAATTGTGCAAAAGTGAAAAATTGTGTTTGTGGGTGCACAACTCATTTTAGTTACAGTGACATTTGGGATTCATCCCTAGCCTTACTCCATCTTCTTCTAAGATTTGCAACCCTACTCTTCTTCAGGAACCTTGGCTCTAGGGAATCTTCAAAATTGAACAAACTACAGTTCATAAGTGTAGTTCAGTTACAGTTCAATTACAATGGTTAAATTCAGCAGCTTTAAGAAATTCAAACTGCTCACTGTGGTAGCCTCTATTCACAGTGGTTCTGCATGCATTCGCCATGGATCACCATGTTCTTAGTTAATTGGGTCATGTTCACTATCTACAAAATACGTCAACCCTGGAGCTGAATACCTTTGATTGGGCACCATCTTTATCTGTGATCTCCTGACTACTGGCTGTTCATCTTCGCTGTCACTTAATCTGCCTGACCCTGTCTCCCACGTGACAGTTTGTGGGATGCGTTCCACAGATGTACTTGGTCTCAGTCTCTCACAACATCTTGGCTACTCTTCTCTTCTGCGGTCAACCTTTGCCACATTACATGGTCCTTCTCCAGGATCAGAGTTGATGTTCACTTGGGTATTAGGATGGTTCACTGTGGCTACACTTGGCTAACTCATCACGGACTCAGGAAGGACTTGCCTCAATTTGACTTTGTATTACTCCCGGAATTTGAATCACTGGTTAACTCTGAGGTGCCTGGGTGCTCTCTTTATCCCCCTCTGCTTCTTCAGGATAATCAGGAGTTTGGCATTGTAACTCAGTGATTCATGTCACCACCTCTTTCTAAGGGCAACTCACTCACTGTGTGTGGGAGCCATGCACCTAGTTAGGCAGGCCACCACATGTGACTGCTGCGTTGGTGACCAGGACCACCTGGATGGGGCCATGCCAGCATGCCTCAACAGAACAACTTCCTCACATGTTTCTTCACCAGGACCCAGTCACCAGGACTATGGTCATGCCACTGCTCCTGATTCAGGAGGGAAGTTACAACTTAACCCTGGTGAGAGACAGAATGCAAGCCCTTTGCAGTAGTCAAGAGCCATACCATCTGAAATGTTCACAAGTGCATTAGAAGGCACAGCAGGCAATATCATGGCCCTCCCCATGAAGATCTCGTGGGGTGACAATTCCCTGATGGTTCGTGAATCAGGGATACTTTGGAGACTTATCAACACCAAAGGCAAAGTATCCAGACACTTCAAACAGGTATAAGCACACACTTTAGCCAGGCAGAACTTTAGAGTCCCATTTACTTGTTCAATAATGCCAGATGCTTCAAGTCGGTAACTACAGTGCAGCTGCTTTTCAACCCGCAAAGCTACACACAGCATTCTTAGAAGAACCTCATTATTGAAATGGGTTCCATGTTCTGACTCAAGAGAATCCTGAAATATGAAATGGGGAATCAATTCCACCAGTAATAACTTAGCCACAGTAAGACTGTCATTCCTTCTAGTGGGGTAGGCTTCTACCCAAAGGGAGAAGATAGACACCACAACAAGGACGTATCTCAACCCGTTGCACACAGGCATTTCAATAAAATCCAATTGCATCCTGGTAAACAGTCTTCTGATCTTCCTATGTGACTCATGGTTACTGGGGCTCTCCTCCCAATGTTCATTTGCTGGCAGGTAATGCAAAAGTAGCAAAGGATCTAGGCTATCACTCTTAAATGAGGATTAAACCAGTTCTGCCTGAACAATCACAATATGGTGTCTCTCCCTGTGCTTTACTTTTCTTTGGCTTGTTATTCATCAGTACTCGGACCATCTTAACTACCTCCACCATATCCCTCCACCATACCTGCTATTCAGCATTCCATTTAGCATCCATCCAACTGCGAACTGTCCTTTTACCTTTATTTTGATACTTTTCAAGCATCACGCTTCCAGGCATTCAAAGCCTCATATTGTGCTCGTCTAGGTGAGGATTTCAGGACATATAACACTTGCCTCATATTTTCGATTATGTTCAGATTAAAGTACCAAATGCGGGGAAATTACAATGACCTTTCTTTCTCACTGATCTTGTTCAATTGATTAAGCAAAATGCATGTGTGAAGCCTGACATTGATGCCCATATAATGACCTGGTGTTCCTTCCAGAGGAGCTTCCTCGCAATCTCAGACATGAACCCTCACATCACCTCTCACTACATCTTTCAATGCTCTGAAACATTTCATTTTTGCAAGAATATTCGATGATGAGAAGTAAAGACTCTCAATTTTGAACAACAGTTCTTAACAAACCACAATGCAACATATAACAATGGCAATGTTCAATCTCAGCACAGCACCTTCTATGCAGACCTTTTACAGCACTGCACCTGATGACAATGACCAATCCCAGTGGAGCACTCACACAAACCAACCAATACCATCAAGGCATTTGATGATATAGGTTGAAACACCTTGTAGAGGCTCTCCCTCCTTTACAACTCATTCACCCAAGCAGAACTTTTACAAAGATGCCAAAGGAAATATAAAGAACAAAAATAACTCTTGTCTGTTCCACTAAAGTAATCAAAGTAATCACCCAGTCAAGAGGATATAAGGGGAATAGTGCTATCAATCGCCATCACACACACAAGTGAAATCTTCACCAGTGGGAAATCACCCCAATTAGTGCAACTTTTCCTCTGCACAACAGAATCTATCAACACCAGTCACTATTAGTACACTCACAACAATCAGTTACAGATCCCTATCTCAAATTGGAGGCTGATAGCACCTCACGGACTAACACCACAAAATGTAACAGACAAGTTAACTATAACGAGGTGGCTTGCTCACTTTAATAACCACAACTTGGGGCGACATAATACGCACCTTTAACCTGGACACTCTGCACTTTCAATTTATAAATGTTGCATATGAATTAAATGTCACACTTATAATTGTAAACTTTTATCATAACAATTGTATTTCTTTTAATACAGAAATAGTGGCCAGCCTTGATACATTATTATGCAAACACATCATGGACCTGAATACAGATTATATAATATTATGGGGTGGGGATTTTAACTGCAGACTTTGCACATTATCGCAGGTTTCTGCTTGCACCCACACGAAAGATCTCTCTGAGGGCCAAATTCACTTCGAACACACTCCCTGTGGCAATGTTTTAAATTCTATTTTATCTAAATTTTCTCTCTTTTTAACTATTGACCTGATTTGGGGGGCCGGGCAGGATGAGATCACGTATGCTAGTCACGGACAGGGCAGCCTTATTGATTGTATTGCCCTTTCTGACTATTATAAACACAAGTCGGTACATTTTTCAATTTTAAAAGTACCCTTCAGAGACCCCTTCCCACTAGAAATTCAATTTGAAACACAAAACAGGGATGTGCCCCTAGTAGTAGCTCCCCCTATAACCCATCATAAAAATAAGGGCCTCATGTGTAAATGGGCATCTATGAACCCTGAGGCGGTTTTGGGAAAACTTGTGGAAAAAAATAGGTCGTAAATTTTGACCTGCCTCGAAGACGAATTAAACCCAAAGTCCATGCTAGCAGATTTCACAGACATTTCTTTGACACTAAATAAAATTCTAGAATGTAACAGAAGACCCATGGCCCGCAAACAGTTTAAGTGGTTCAATAACGACTGCACAAGGAGCCACAACAAGCTTGTTGAAGCATTAAAACAAAAGCCCAGAGATCTAGCAGGGGTGAGAGACTGCAGATCCCAGTATAAAAAAATTCTAGAAAAACGCAGGAAGACTGTTAGGAAGGAGGCATGGGAGAGGCTATACGAAGCGAGCATTTCCAAAAACAGCAGTCTTTTCTGGAAGACCATCAAAGCCCCCTTTTTTCAAGATAAATTAGGGGTGGGCGGAATTTGCGTAGTCGCGCTACGCAAAGCTCAGCGAAACGGTAAAAAATCTCCGCGAGCACGCAAAAGTTCTGCGAACACGTGGAATTGCTTGTTCCGCATGTTCGCGATGCTTTTTTCCTGTTCGCGAACGCTGTTTGCGTGCTCGCGGAGAAATATCTCGCGAACACGCATTTTGAAAGCGCGAACAAGCAACAAATTCTGCGAAGCCGCGGATCGTGGAATTTTTGGCAATTCCGCATTCTCCGCAAAACGCAAAATTACCCAAATTCCGCGAGCGGAACGGAATTTACCGCCCAGGCTTAATAACCATAACAACACCACTGATGCCACACTTCCCTCAAACAAGTGGGCGGACCACTTCCAGGCAATTTATAATAATGGGGGGGCACTGTCTGACTCTGTAGAATGTGGCTATCATACAAAAGGGACTGTGAGTAAACTAGACCCACCCACATTAAGGAAGTCACAAAGGCTTTACGCTTGACAAAGAAAAATAAGGCTGTCGGCCCCAACGGTATACCGGCTGATCTCTTCCTGGCAATGCCTGCCCTTTGGCTCCCAATCCTAACTAACATTTTATGCTGCGTCACAGTCAGGGGCCCTCCAGCCTCGTGGTAACAGCAATAATCGTCCCTATTTTCAAAAAGGGAGATAGGGCAAACCCCAAATGTTACAGCCCAATATCACTAATCGACACCACATGTAAGCTGATGGGCAGGGTTCTACTTGACCACCTTAAAAGTTGGATAGCAGAAAAGGGAAAATTCTCGGACATCCAATATGGCTTTAGAAGGGACCTGGGCACGGGGGAACAATGCCTTAACCTTCATTTGATAATTGGCAAGTACACCAAGGCAAAAAACACTAACCTTTATTTGGGCTTCATGGACCTGACATCGGCCTTCGACTGTGTCATGAGAGGGAAATTATGGCAAAAGATGTTAGACATTTATTTATTTATTTATTTATTTTATAGTTTTATAGAGCGCGAACCAGACCTGTGAGGGTATCAGAGCGCTTTACAGGATTAAAGGTGGTATACAAAGAATTAGGAAGGGAGGGACCAATTGGGTAAAATAGGTGGGTACATTCTACAAGAAAAAAGAGCACACAGTCAAAGTTCCCGGCTACATATGGGATAAAAACGAAAAACAGGTAGATACATTTTAAAAGAAGGCACGCAGTCTCAACTCTTGAGTGGGATGCCCAGGAGTGCAGGAATAGGTATCATCCGAAAAAGCATGGATCATGCCGAAGTGGAGGGTGGATCGTGTCGCTGAGGTGATCGTTAGGCGAGGAATTTGCTCATTAGGAAAGTTTTGGTCTCCTTTTTAAAGTGTGCCAAGGACGGAAGTCTTCTGATGTCGGGTGGGAGAGAGTTCCAAATTCTAGGAGCGGCCCCAGAGAAGGCCCGGTTGTAGGTTTTTTTTTCCGGAAGCGTGCTGGTTGAAGCAAAAGGTCTTTGGCAGATCGGGAGTTTCTGGCTCCTCCGGATATCACGAGTTTTTGGGCGAGAAATGCAGGGGACTTGGAGTAGAGAGCTTTGTGAGTGATGCAGGCCAGTTTAAGTTGGATTCTGGCCTCTAGGGGAAGCCAGTTCAGAGCTTTGAGGTGGGGAGAGATGTGGTCAAATTTCTTTGAGCCAGTTAGGAGTCTGGCGGCGGCGCTGAGGCAGGCTTTCAGTGGGCATAGATGCCCCCTTGGTCCACTTTTTAGCGCAAATGCACCAGGATGTCATGGGCAGAGTAAGATATGGGGCAGATGGAGAACTCTAAGCACCGGTTAGAATGAATAGTGGTGTCCGACAGGGGTACGTGTTAGCCCCCTTTCTGTTTTGCTTATATACAAATGATTTGGAGAGCTTCTTGAATGAAGGGGCGATCGATGTGCCACGTGTGCGGGGGAGAGATCTCCCCGCACTTTTGTACGCAGATGCCTGCGTATTGATCGCAAGAACAGGTGTGGGCCTGCAGACCCTCCTCAATAGATTTAATGAATTCATGAGTCGGTTGGGCCTGCAGACTAACACTGCTAAGTCACAGGTCATGGTGGTGGGGAAAGCCAAAAGTAAAATGAGACCCTGCTGTATCAAAAATGAAAAACTTGCTCAGGTGTCAACTTTTTGCTACCTAGGCATTCCATTTGATCAAAAAGGTTCTTGGACCCACCTTGTAGAGATCAAGAAGAAGAGTTTTGATAGAATGCTTTAGGCCTTATTTAGGTTTTCTAGGAAACTCGGCAGTAGACCAACAGAATCCTTTATTAACATCTATACTGCCCGATGTTCTGCTGTGATTCTGTACGGTGCGGGGGTGTGGGGTTTCTGCAATTCATCAACCCTACATAGAACAGAAAATGTATTTCTTAGAAGATTATTGTCGCCCCCGCGCCTGCCTTCTATTATTTGTCACCGGGAATTGGGGTTAACCCCTCTGGCGGACCGCATACAGAGCACGCCTATTATGCCATGGCGCTCGATTTGGGTCAATGAAGAACCATCCCACAACCGGGAAATAATCCAAGACTGTTTAAACTGCGACCATGCTCAGAAAATACCATGGATAAGCTATGTGAAGACCCAGCTGACTCGCATGGGGAGGCAGGATTTTTTCGCAAACCCTCAGCTTATTATCTCTTTCTCAAAACCCCAACTAAAAAGAGATTTTCTGAATATCCTAAGAGATCATAGAGAATATAAGGAGTGCAGCAAAAAGCAGGTAGCTGAGTATTTACCCCTGATCACAACCGAAGGAATTGAGCCATAACTTTTGTATCCTTTTAGCCATTTACATTTTTTTTATCTTACCAGATTCAGATTTGGCTCTGCTCACCTATTGGTTTCGTATCCGAGTCAAACATATCACGAGGCCCTTCTGGATCTATGCCCCTGTGACTGCAGATCAAGCCAGAACATGCTGCACTTTCTTTTCTTCTGCAAGTTATACAATAAACCACGCAGGGAATACATTTGACCACTTCTGAGGGTCTTGAATAATAAAAAATGTAGGCCAGCGTTGTTCTATCTCAGACTGCTTCAATCAGAATACATCTGTGAAATGATATATAGATTTATTTCCTCTGCCATTCGCCTTAGGAGATTAGTTGGAAAATAATGGGTCTTTTTACTTGAGATTTCGTTTTATCTGTTACCCTCTGAGATTGTCTTTTAAAATGATCACCTGCAACTAGTGGAGGATTGTATAATGCATATATTGATTGTTCTGGCACTGTTAATTAAGCATTATTGCATTTTTAGAATGATCGACATCAATTCAGCATCTACTTATTGGCTGAATTCTAATTCTCCCCTGAAAGTCACTGGCAATTAGAAAATATATTTTACTTGATTATAACCTGTCAGCTACAGTGGAAAGCTATCATGCACTTTATTTAATGTTTATATGCCCTAGTTTACATACTGTTGTTTAGTCAAGAAAGATTGCACTAAAAAAAATGTAAAAAAAAAAATCACACTATGAACTTTGAAAAATGATTGTTTTACTGCTGAGGTCCGGTGTTGCATTTTTTAGCTGTTCATGGTTGATTTTATGTCTTTCACGCTTTTTTAAATATTCCGTACTTTTTTGTGTGTATATGTGACTTTTATAGTTTACTAAAAAAATGAATAAAGTTTTATGAACTGAACTGAACTGAACAAGGAAAGAAGAACGTGAAACCCACAGTGCAGCTAATAAGAAACAGCTCAAATGGTTCGGGCCTAGTCAGAGTCAGGCCAACTTTAAGAAAGAAAAGGGAAGCCAAACGAACACAGTTAACATGAGCAAATACATAGATTATGGTTTGATTATATAAAGGTGCCGTTCACTATAGGTAATACAGTTACTCACTAGCATTTTGATCAATACAGTGCACACAGGTTAATATTTGATAACATATGCAAGCATGTAATGACTAAATGTATAAAGCACTAAATTGTACTGTTCCGAGTGCATGTAGGCTTCTGACGTTTCTTGGTCCCGTAAAGTTTTTCTCTGAAGACAGATGAATGTGCATTTGTGGGTTGCCTCTCAGAGCATCGACTGTGGAACTCTCAGAGGACACTGACCATGCTCAATGTAGCAAGAGTAATGTTGTGTTGGATGTATGCTTCTTACTGAAATTGTGTTTTAATGGTGGTGTTCTAATGGTGGAAAGGTTCATTGGCACCTACTAGCCAAACCATGGGGGTGGGGTGTTTTGTATTATTTATTTACTTTTTTTGAGAAAAAATCTGAACTTCAATTCACAATCTAATTCAAATTCCATATGATATAAGAATTATACTTTATTTTATACACAGGGAATTCTGATCTAACAAACAGAATGAATTACAAGACTCAGAATAGTCCCTTATTTCATCATATACATGATTTATTTTATATCTATCAAACCCTCTACCATATGTATCAATACGTGTATCTACTCTTGAATTATTGAATCCATGTCAGAGTAATCCCTCAGATAGATGTGAATCAATCATTACTTTTTCCCTTCATTAGTTTTGTAAATGATTTTCCAGTTCACATGTTTTAAAAAAATTGACCACCACTGTTTTATATTCAGTAAACAACTATCTTTCCATAATTTGGAAATACATATGTATTTCACAATAGTAGCAATGGGCCCATCGCACCCCAAGGCCCGGAAATTCACTCACCAAGTGCCATCATAGTGGTTTTAGTTTTAGTAATGTGTTCACCATTGTTACCCATAATTTGCATCAATTTATTGGTTACAGTGCCCCAACATAACCACAACTGTTGATAATTTTCAAACAGTTGCTCGATCCATATCACATCTAGTACATTTCAAAGATTTTCTCCTTTCTTTTGACTTGACTTGGTTTTACCCATCTCTCAAGAATTACAGTGAAATGTCAACAAGAGTCTAGTACTGCTTTAAGGGTGTGGTTCTTTGCCACTGCTTTATTAGGTTTAGCCTCAGACAAGTTTAACTATCTTGCCAGCTTTATATTTTCCCGAAAATATCATACAAAAATACATACATATATGGGGGCTGCCAACCAACACTCTTTCACAATTGGACTGTTAACATGTCACTAAAAATATACTCCCTCCCACCCCAGCAGAAGGTATTGATGAATAGACCAGCCCACTGCAGCCATTGAAAGCTTTCACTTAGAGTGATTGCATTTTACCCTTGCACATGCACGCATACACCAAACATTGTTCCCCAAGGACAAAACATATTAGACACTTGCGCTTCACAATGACTGATACCCAGTGACTGATACTCCCCACGTATAGTAGGGTTTCATCAATTATTTCTATGACTCTCTGCATTTGACTTGTGAGGAGCACCTAGTAGCAACTAGTTGTATTGCAGCTTCATGTAAGAATTTCAGTGCTTTTGAATTTGAATCGCGGAGGACAACTAGTACATCTTGCAAAGCTGAAGCTTTAGGAAAGAATTCCAATGTTTTTGCATTTGACTTGAGAGGGACACCTAGGCCCAGATTTACTATGATGTTGTGTCTTGGTTGCCTCACTTTTGTAGCACAACACCAACGCAAACTCTTTTTTGGCATTTACTAAGCCACACAAAAACACTTTGAGTTTCTTTGCATAGTTCAGTAAATACAAAGTAATGCAACGCAGCATATTGTGTAACTTTTCATCGAGTAGGTGCTACATTGGTGAAGCATGGAGGTTCCCATGCTTCCACCCATGTAGTTTGATGCAAACGTAGACTTACAAAGACTTGTAAACCTTTGTTTGTGCCAAAATGGTTCGCCTACCCACAGAGGTGTAATGAGGAGAAATGTTTTTATTTCTCTCCATTACTTCGTCTTTTCATGCGTGCTGCATTCTCCAGCACACATACAAAAAGGTATATACAGCTAAGGATTGTTTTGTGCAGGAAAGTGTCCCTTTCCGCACAAAACCAATAATACCCATAACCAGTAGCGGCTCGTGGAGGGAGTGCCGCGGGCGGTGGGCGGGCGAGGAGGCAGGGTGGGGGTAGTAAACTACGGCATACGGCCGAACAGAGGTAAGTAAACAAATAAATAAATAAAACAAATTTCACTGCGCGCGCTGCATTGCCAAATGCGATGCAGCGCGCGCAACGAAATTCGTTTTATTTATTTATTTGTTTACTTACCTCTGTTCGGCCGTATGCCGTAGTTTACTACCCCCCACCCTGCTCCTCCCCCGCCCGCCTCACCGCCCCGCGGGACTCCCTCCACGAGCTGCTACTGCCCATAACACAGGCACCCTTGCACTATGGTGCAAGGGTGCCTGGGTTGGCGCTAGGCTGCACACAGTGCCCCTGTGCAATGAGAGAGCAGAAATAGCACATATCTTTGTAAATATGGAGCATATCTGCTCTCTCACTTATGCGCATCACAGCACAGCAAGTTCCCTTGCTGTATCGCGGTATGTGAAATAATAGTAAATGTGCCCTTAGTAACTTGTGGAGCTGCAGATTCATGAAAGAAATTCAAGAGTGAGCTCTAATTATGCCTTCAGGAACTAGAGCTTGGAAAACATTTTGAAGATTTCACATTTGACTCAAGGCAGCCTTCTAGTAACGATTTGAGCACTTGCAGGTTTATGAATGTATGCATGATATGAATATGTGTGTGTGTGTGTGTCTATGTGTGTCTGTATATGAATAAAAGGATCCTTTATCAAATACCTTTATCTATTGGCTTGCATTTTACCATTTTGCTTCTATCTACCATAGCTAATAGCATAAAGCAGTGGGTATTTTACTGGGATATAAATATAGTGACACTCAAAAAACAGTTCCCCAACAATATGGTTGAAGGCTCTTGACTTAACCAGTAGCTCCTAGTGCCTGTTTATGCCAGGTTGTCTTCACAAGTGTTTCATAGTTTTCAAAACATTTATTAAATGTTCTCGTATTGGTCACCAGCATATACCAACATTGGCATATTTGCTTATCCAATTGAAAACAAGCACAATTATTGGAGTAGTAAAAGTGGACATGTACATTTTTATGTTGAAACTACACCCCTTAACACTGTAAAGGACATATGAAGCAGTTGCATCTTACTCAAGAGGGACATTTGGTAACAACAAGAGCTAATGCAGCTTTGTGACTGACTTGTTAAGCACTTGCTTCTGACTTGGGAGGGACATATTGCAAAGTTTTCAAGGGCTGAAGTCTTGTTAAAGACTTCATGCTGTTTCTTTTGACTGGAGAAAGACATCTGATAATTACTTGAGGTACTGTAGCTACATGAAATGCCAGACTGATTGGCTTGAACAATGCTTGACTTAAAAGTCTCCAATCAATCTCCCATGTAATATTTCACCTGGCACTTACAAAAGTCATAAGTTCATGGGTATTCACTCTTTATGAGGACACTTTTAGGCAATATGGCCTTATTCATAGCAATTGTAAAATAGGAGAACCTGGATGGTTTAGTGGTCCTAATACAGGTTTGATTAAATTGTCGGGCTGCAAAGAAACCTTGGTGGTTGTTAAGGAGGCTACCCAGTACAGGGGATTGTAGTACGGTAATTCTAAACTCAGGGTAGGAGTGGTATGCACAGGCCAACTCCATAGCTGTTGGAACTGATAGGTTAGGGTGTTGATGAATCCGGGTTTAAGCCCCTGTGGTTAAGGCATCTAAATATTTTTGTAACAGAGACGTCGCCACTACCCGTCCGATAGAGGAAGTAGCACATTGTAACCACATTCCGCCCCTTCCAAAATACGATTCGATATAGGTTCAAAACCCCATTGTGGCAATTCAGAAAAAAACATTTCTAAATTCCGTTTAGTACATTAAACAACAAAATCCCTCAATACATCTGTCCTTTTGTTTTAAGGTATGAATATTTCAGCATTAAGCAATTGGACATGACAATAGTAATTTGCGTGCCGAATTGTGACTATTTTACGATTTTCACATTTGAACATTTGGATTTGACTCATAAATCAGCACCTAATCCCTGTTTGGTGCACAAAATAAGCCTGTGCTTCTTAGTGAAGTCAACGTTTATGGTACAATCAAAAATGAGAACACATTTTCCACCTGATTTAAGAAGCTATGGGGCATATTAGCAAGAACGGCGTTTAAATTATCGCCGCTTTAGCGGCAGGAAACTGCCGCTAAAGCGGCGATAATGGGCTTGATAATATGCCCTTGAGAATACCAATAGAAGCCCATGTTCTGCTGTGATCCTGGGCTTCTATTGGTATTCTCAAGGGCATATTATAAAGCCCATTATCGCCGCTTTAGCGGCAGTTTCCTGCCGCTAAAGCGGCGATAATTTTAACGCCGTTCTTGCTAATATGCTTCTTGGACTTTGGGAAAGCGCGAGAGTTAGCGAAGCGCGCCATTAGGGCCCGGCCCCCGGGATCCACGCCATGCCCAACCTGCATGGCCGGGGTAGCCCATTGGTGACCGGTCCGGAGTTGGAAGTACTTCCGGGTCACAGCCCCGTGACGTATTTCCGGCCTGGGGCCCGGCGCGGCAAGAGGGAGGAGCAATGGCCTATTTAGGCCTCGGAGACACAAGGATGGCCCTCTCTTTTCCGCGACGGGTCCCAGGAGTGTGTGCTGCTTCATCAAGCTGTCCTTCGAGGAGTGAGGCAGAAGGGCAGATTCGCGGCTAGGATGTGGGCTGTAGCAGTGCATCGCGGTGGAATTCGGGGAGGGCAGGCCGTGCCGGTGCTAGCGTCCTTTCAGGCGTGTCCCACTCGTGGACGGAGGTAAGGTGTCGGGGGCTTGGGCGGGCTTCGGGCAGCCTTTGGCGGTCAGCGTGTGTTGATTTGCAGTAATTCTGTGTATTTGGAGCGCCATCGGCCCTCGGAGGCTGCCCGGAACTGCTCACGGATTCTCGGCCCAGGTTCCCTCCAGCGAGCGGGGACCGGTGCGACTAGAGCGTGTGGGGGCATAGCGGCGCTCATAGCGGGGTAGCGGGCTAGCTTAAAGTTCCTGCCTTATCGCGTGCGAGCGCGCTGGGCGCCTGGGGCACTGCGCGTACCAGTGGGAGGGCCCTGTCTTTATCTCGGGGGTCTTGGTATCGGTGCTCCTTCGGCGACTGTGGCGCTACATCTTTTTAAGAGCGAGCGCCACGAGATTAGAGCGGGAGAGCGTGTGCAGCTTAGGGCACCTCCGCGAGTGATTTCTGGGGGGCAGTGTGAACACCGTGCAATTAAATAAGAAGGTAATCGGTGATTGTGACGATCTCTGGGGGCAGTGTAAACACCGTGGCATGAGATAGGAAAGGCGATCGGCAGTAGGCGCGTGTTGCTGATTAGTTCGGTTGAGCGCGAAAGGAGGGGTAGCGCGCGTTTTCGGTGGGCACAGAACAGCATGAGCAAGTTACAGGGGACGCTATTGAGTGCCAAGTGAATTTTTGTGTATGGGGCCATCACAACAGAGTTACAAAAGGGCGTCTGCAGACACAGGGGGGAGAATGCCGGCAAAAGGGCACAGTAAAAAGCGCAAGGGTGTCGAGCCAGACCTCGCTCAGCTCTTGAAGCTGGTATTGGCTAAACTGGGCCAAGATGATGGAAGTGAGGAAGAGCAGGGGGATCAGGAGTTGGAACCTATACCAGACAGGGGCCAGGCCCCAGAGCCGGTCCCGGACATGGAGGGTGTGGATCGCCCGCGCAGATCCAATGTCCCTCCCAGGTCAGCGTTCCCTCCCCTCGAGAAAAGGCCCAGGACCCAGCCAGGCAAGGACAAAGGGAAGAGTCCCAAGGCCCCCAGGCTTAACAAAAACAATAAGAAGGGACGAGGGAACACGGAACCGGAGCGGCCGCCTCCGTTACCAGAGACTCCCATTGCACCCCCGCTGCTAGAGCCGGTGCAACCAGTCCAAAAGATAGGAGAGCGCGATGAGGTGGGGACATTATTAGCTGAAATCAGGGGCACATTGAAGGCCTTGGTGCCTAATCCTGTGAGTCCAGCGGGGCCAGCGGAGCCGCCAGTCACGACACCAGCACTGCAGAAGGAGCAGGGGGGGGCACTGCCAGAACTGGCCAGGGCACCGGGGGATGGGGTCCCACCAGCCACAGGCCAACCTAAAAAACAGGCAGGGGGGACGCGAATCCCGCGGCCAGCATATTGGCGTCTGTGGCTACATTGCTGGCGCAGTTGGCAGCCCTGGGGGCACCAAGTAAGGCCGACAGTGCACCAGTGGCACCATGGGTGCCACAGTCTGCCACCGAGTCTGCCCTTCACGAGATTAGTAAGCAGGTGGCAATCTTAGGAAAAGCGCAGGACAAGGCAGTGAGCGTGGCTCCTCCAGCGGTGGGTCAAGCGGCCCCCGCCCAATCTGAGGCAACGACAGGTACCGCAACAGGTAAGGTGGTGGAGAGCTCGAATATGCCCGCAGACGGCAGGTCCAAAGCGATTGGGGGCCAGGATACAGTGTTATCTAAGCGCGGTAAATTGGCGGCGCATATGTCACAAGACACGAGAGAAAAGATTTGGAAAGGGGAATTTATAGATATGTATTCCTTAATCAGACCAAAAAGACTGGAAGTCGAGCCCAAAGACAAGGAGGGTAAGGAGGGTTCCTTCAAAGATAGGAAACCTAGGGTGGAAGAGTCTATCACTAATTGGCAGTTTGGTTTCAACGTTTTCTCCACTGTGATGTTAGAAAAGAAGCCTGAGTTGGCTATCCCATTGATATGTTATGCTATCAAGATTCTGAAGGCCCATACAACGTACGGGGGGACTGCATGGATGGACTATGACAGGGATTTCAGATGGGCGAAGGTGGAGGACCCCGACATGGAGTGGGATCAGACTGAAGTCAATGTGTGGTTAGAGAGTATAAACAATAAGGCACCAATGAAGCAGCCCTTTCGGACTTCGCAGGGAGGGGCAGGTGAGAAAAAAGGGACATGCTGGGCGTTCAACAGAAAAGTGTGTACGTGGCCAGCAGGGACATGTAAATTTAAACACGCGTGCGCGTTCTGCGGCCACCCCTCTCACCCCGAGTTTAAGTGTAACAAAAAATCAAAAGACAGAGGCAGGGATCACAAGCCACCACAGCAATAGGTTACCCACCCCAGTAAAAATAGGGAAGCTGATTTTCTGGCTGAATCAGTATCCGGACAGGAATGCAGCCAGAACAATTTTCCAAAGGTTTTCCACGGGTTTTCGCATTCCAGCTCAGGGAGTGCCCCCGGTGGCACATTGCAACAATCTATTGTCAGCACGCATGCATTCCTCGGTAGTGTCCCAGAAGGTCAATAAGGAGAGGGCACTGGGGCGGATAGCGGGCCCATTCTCTGCCCCCCGTTGCCCGGTTATGTTTGTTCACCTCTGGGAGTGGTCCCCAAAAAGGAGCCAGGCCAGTTCAGGATGATTCATAACTTATCGGCGCCAAGGGGAGCCTCAGTGAATAACGCCATAGATCCGTCACTGTGCTCGGTAACTTATTCTTCCTTTGACACAGCATTACAGAAGCTGCATGACTTAGGGCCCAACGCCTTCATGGCAAAAACAGACATTGAGTCAGCTTTCCGGCTCATGCCTGTACACCACGAGGATTACCACTTGTTAGGTTTTCAGCTAGAGCACCAGTTCTATTATGATAAATGTTTGCCGATGGGTTGTGCAGTGTCATGCAAGTACTTTGAGATGTTCAGTTCCATGCTTCAATGGCTCTTTACTGTTAAGACAGGTCGCAAGGACATTGTGCACTACTTGGATGATTTCATGGTCATGGGTCCCCCGGCATCTGGGGAATGTGGTCAGGCGCTGGGGGAACTAGTGGAGATGTTGGAAGAGTTTGAGGTGCCATTGGCTCCCGGTAAGACCTTAGGTCCCGCAAGGTGCATGTCTTTCCTCGGCATCGAGATAGACACAGTGGTAGGGGAATGCAGGTTACCGGTAGACAAGGTACAGGCCTTTTCACGGGCAATTGATGCAGCCTTGGCTGGACCGAAAGTGACATTGCATCAACTCCAAGTGCTGGTGGGTCAGCTGAATTTTGTATTGTGTATCATCCCGATGGGGCGCCCCTTCTCAAGGTCAATAGCGAGGGCAATGCCAGGGTTGACTCAGAAACACCATCATGTGCGACTGCAGGCTAAGGTGCGAGAGGACCTGAAGGTGTGGCGCAGCTTCTTGAGCGAGTTTAACGGTAAAGTGGTATGGCCAGCACCGACCATTTCCAGCACAGAATTGGGTTTACTCACAGACTCAGCTGGTAGTGTGGGGTTTGGAGCCATATTAGGGTCACGCTGGTGCAGGGAGGACTGGCCGGCAGCTTGGCACGAGAGCGGTTTGACCAAAAACATAGCCTTTTTGGAGCTGTTTCCTATTGTGGTAGCAGTGACAGTTTGGGCGCAATTTTTTTAAAACAAATCGGTAGTCTTTTGGTCTGACAATATGGCAGTGGTGGAGGCCATCAACAGGCAAGGGGCGTCATGCAAACACGTACTAAGACTGTTGAAACATTTAGTGTTAGCTTGCTTGAAGCTGAATCTGCTGTTTAGGGCGGCGCATATTCCAGGTGTGGAAAATCAGGCTGCTGACGCTTTGTCTCGCTCCAAGTTGCAGGATTTCCGGAGGTTCCATCCACAGGCAGAAGATCAGATGACAGTGTTCCCGACATTTCTGTGGAGGATTGGTGCCCCCCTTTAGCGGGGCTGGTGGGTGCCTCATTAAGCGAGCGCACCCGGAGAACTTACCAGCAGCATTTCAAGGCGTACAGAATGTTTGTGCAGCACGCAGGGCTGGGGTGCCTATTTAGTCCAGAAGCCATAGGCAGCTTCTTACAGGCGTTAAGGGATCAGGGCAGGCCAGCTTCCTATGCTAGGGCACACATTACGGCGGTGAGTTTCTTTGCTAATTTGGCAGGCGAACGTGATCCAGGCGCTACATTTTTAGTCAGGAAGGCGCTCTCGGGTTAGGCCAGACTCGAAGGGGTTAAGAAGGACCACAGAAGGCCGCTAGATTTGAACACACTAGGGGACATATTAGGGACCTTGCGAGCAGTATGCTGCTCAAATTATGAGAGCATCTTATTTGGTGCCGCCTTCTCCCTAGCTTTTTATGGGGCTTTCCGGCTGGGGGAGTTAGTGGGGTCTTCCAAGACTGACCAAGCAGGGGGGTTACAATTGCAGGACACAAGGATGGTGCAGGGAGCTCTGGTAGTGGTTCTGCGCAGGTCCAAAACAGATCCTTTGGGAAAGGGGTGCACCATTCGGCTTAACCCAGCACCCGGGTCATCAATATGCCCAGAGACTAGGATGGAAGCATATTTAAGGATCCGCCCAGTGGAGAAGGGGCAGGCCCTGTTCATACACAAGCAAGGAGATTGCCTGTCCCAGTACCAATTCAGGGCTGTGTTCAGGCGGGCCATGACTATGTTAGGGTTGGAAACCAGGGGCTTCTCCTCGCACTCATTCAGGATTGGGGCGGCAACCCTTGCGGCAGGCGCAGGTTTACCAGTAGAGGCAGTGAAAAGGGTCGGGCGTTGGTCTTCAGCTTGTTTCAAACGCTATGTGCGTCCTGAATTATTATAAGTTGAAGCATCGATATACTGGCATGATCACGCTGACTTTTCCATTTCTCTCCGTCATTAGTATGCCCTCAAAGGTGGTATGGGTGTTGGGACACTCGTTTGTGCGGCGCGCCACGGTCCGGTTGAAACAGCGGCGAGTGTCAAAACCACCGGGCTTGAAAGGGGTGGCGTTTCTTTGGCGAGGCATCGGGGGCCTGCGGATCCGGCAACTGAGGCAGCTGGTAGAGGAGACAAGAGCGCACGAGGGACAGCAGTCCCCGGATCTGATCATCTTGCATTTGGGTGGCAACGACATGCTGGATCTTGGTCGACAGGCGGTCAGAGAAACAATACTGACCGAGTTTGCCTGGTTAGGTCGAGTGTTTCCACGGGCACGGATAGCCTGGTCATGTATGATACCACGCCGGACCTGGGGCACCAGGGTGCGATCGCGAGCATTGAACGTTTCAGTAAGACGCCTCAACGGGGAATTGGCAAGGCTGTGCTCAGGCCAGGGCCGCCTGTGCCACATTCCACACAGACTGATCACTGGGGATCTGATGTTTCATCACGATGGCGTACATTTATCGGATATGGGGACAGACGTGTGGATCAGAGGAATCTGGTCATTTGTACAGAACTTATTCGGTAGGGGGGAGGGTGAAGGACCTGTGGGCCCTGGTCACCCTTGTGGCGGTAAAGAGGCCACAGAGCATTGACTCGCAAGGTTTTAACGGGAGTCCTCCTTACATACTCCCTATGCCACCCTAGGGGAGGGACGGTAAGCTCTCCGCTGGGAGAATGGGGACACCGGCTGGGGAGGCAAGGGTGCCAGGTCACGAATTAGGGCAGGGGGCAGCGGCCCCTGGTTATTCCCTTCTAGCCTCCTTGGCAGCCTGGTGGTAGAGCGGTGGGCCCCAGAAAATGGCGGACAAGGTCCAGAGGGCGGGGCCTACCTCTCAAGGACGCAGGTGGGTCGCGCCTTGCGTGGTTCTCAATTGGGAGAGCCGAGCCAGAGGGCCCCTCGGTGCTGGGAGCAAGTAATATGTGAATTATGAATATACGATTATGATTTGATTGTAGATATTAAAATTGTCAATATTGGTATGAGATATGTATTATTAATATGTATTATTAATTGTCATGTTTATGTGTGTTATGAAAATTCAACATGGCCGTTTATACCCACACTCTAAAAGTATTAAGTGGTGATTGTGGGTAACTAGGGAGCGGGGCGGGGATCATACTAGGGGGTCCGGGTCCTATGGGAAAGCGCAAGAGTTAGCGAAGCGCACCATTAGGGCCCGGCCCCCGGGATCCACTCCACGCCCAACCTGCACGGCCGGGGTAGCCCCATTGGCGACCGGCCGGAGTTGGAAGTACTTCCGGGTCACAGCCCCGTGATGTATTTCTGGCCTGGGGCCCGGCGCGGTAAGAGGGAGGAGCAATGGCCTATTTAGGCCTCGGAGACACAAGGATGGCCCTCTCTTTTCTGCGCCGGGTCCCAAGAGTGTGAGCTGCTTCATCAAACTCCCATCCACCCGTCCTGTTGTTTAGAATTTGGAGGGGTTTTTGCCGGTAAAGAGGCCACAGAGCATTGACTCGCAAGGTTTTAACGGGAGTCCTCCTTACATACTCCCTAGGCCAGCACTGAGGGGAGGGACGGTAAGCTCTCCGCTGGGAGAATGGGGACACCGGCTGGGGAGGCAAGGGCGCCAGGTCACGAATTAGGGCAGGGGGCAGCGGCCCCTGGTTATTCCCTTCTAGCCTCCTTGGCAGCCTGGTGGTAGAGGGGTGGGCCCCAGAAAATGGCGGACAAGGTCCAGAGGGCTGGGGCCTACCTCTCAAGGACGCAGGTGGGTCGCGCCTTGCGTGGTTCTTAATTGGGAGAGCCAAGCCAGAGGGCCCCTTGGTGCTGGGAGCAAGTAATATGTGAATTATGAATATACGATTATGATTTGATTGTAGATATTAAAATTGTCAATATTGGTATGAGATATGTATTATTAATATATATTATTAATTGTCATGTTTATGTGTGTTATGAAAATTAAACATGGCCGTTTATACCCACACTCTAAAAGTATTAAGTGGTGTTTGTGGGTAACTAGGGAGCGGGGCGGGGATCATACTAGGGGGTCCGGGTCCTATAACCTCTGAGCCAGCCAATTAATTGCAAAATCACATTTATGACATGCCTCGCTGCCTCCCATGCACATTGTCCACACTGTATTCCTTGGTTTATCAAGAGTGTTGTGTTATTAATATCACACTTCTGTATTGGAAAGCGCAATTTGGAAATATAACATGGAAACACATATTATTCCCACTATTACAAAACGTTGGACAAGCCCTACGTGTTGTTTCTCCACAATGAAGTGAACTCGGCTGGGAAATTGAGAGTCTATGCACAAGTGTAGTTTGGTATCTTAATTATTTTGGGATGAATCTGGATGTTTCTGCGATATAATCACTTTACATGAGCTGAATGGGCGCGGGACACCCGCACAATTAGTGGGGATGTAGCAGAAGGTGGTTTTCCAATAGACAAAATATTTCCCTTGTAGAAAAAAAAGGAAAAGCGTTAATTTACATGCATATTTTAACTTGCGCTAAAATGGGATTAATGAAAGGGTTTCAATAGACATCCTTTGGAGGCTGCATTAGTCATAGCTTCATAGTTTCCCATGATTACACCTGGAAATCTTCGTGAATTCCGAGAAATTGGAAATTAATATCTATTGTAAACATAGGAGGAAACCAAGCGAGGAGTTTTGCATTTCTTATGCATCGTGTCCCATGTAGTTTGGGCTTCGTTCTCTCTTGGGGATTTTTGGCAGTGGTTTGCACAGTGTTGCTCACACGGGTCATCATTTTTAAGCAGGAACATGATTGAGTAATCATCTTTATAGCTGTGCGTGCAAAGCCATCCAATATGTGGCCCTACCCAGCACTAGGCGGTAATGAATCATTCTCTTACAAAATGTGGATTTCAAGCATCTTTAAAAAGTAATTACCATTAATCAGGCATCAGCGGTTATTATGCAAAAAAAGTGCAGGACAACCAATTGCACGTTTAATCCGGGAAGCTGAGAAGATAAGCAGAGATGCTGTCTTCCTATTAACCCATTTCAAGATGTGCCAAAGGGTATTACACCACATCTTTAATTAATCCCTTTTCTGCTTAATCTCAGATAGCTAACAGTTGATTGTATATGCCACATGCAAATACGCACTTTTTGTCCAGGTAAAAGAAGATCTTGGATTAACCAAGACAATCTTATCTATTAGTTCCAATGTGGCTCTACAGCAAAAGTGTAAAATGTTAATCATATGAAAAAAGAGCATTGTGGGTATGCAAATAAATGAAACGGTATGGTGAAGAAATAGAACTTTGAGCTGCTTAAGAAGTAACATGAGTCAAGCTGGATTCAGAGACAGATTGCGTGTTCTTTATTAACACCCTGGCAAATCCTCACTCAAAGTGTGCGAGCAGATGGTACAAGATTAGTATCAAGTGCTATGTAAGATTCAGGATGACTGTAGGTTTTCAGAAAATATTATAACAGGAGGTTCCCTTTAGATGGTAGCATTTTGTTTATAAACTCTAATAAGTATAATGTACTTGTTTGTACAAGGACGACAAAATTGCAAATTACTTATGAAATAGATGTTTGAAGCCTTCCTCTATCGTCAAAGCATAGGCCCATTTAATGCATTCTGTGTCCCCACATATGTGAAGAAGTACACAAAAATCAGCTAATCTCTTACCACTTAGATAGTATTTATCAATAAACAGGCCATGAATGTAAGTATGCTTCCAATGCTCTCCCATACGAGCTTAGCAGGTGGACATACCAAGGAGTACCACATAATTAAAAACCAGGAAACACGTGCTTAAAAAACAAAAAATCATTCATATTTCTTTGACATGTTCATATCATCAGAGACCCTGTGATATGGTATGGGGCACTGATTTAACAGCCAAATATATGATTTAACAACCAAACTTATTCTGTGGGTTTCAGTCCTGCTTGACCAAACCCCTATATGACAATGGTTTCTATAAGGAAACATTGGGTGGGAATGTTTCATGTGGAGTCATCCGATAAAATACAAAGGCAATTTAACAGTGGTATAATTCAATGACCCAAGAAGGTCAGATCCATACCAAAATTTCATGTTAGCCACTCTCTATGTAATTGAGTTACATTGTGACACATTGGCCCAAGGAAGTGGGAGGTCGGGCAGGGGTTGGGGTAGTATTTTCTGACATGAACTTTCATGACACTGCTCCTATATGTTTCTGTATGTGTTAATATATTGCTTTATTCGTTAGCATTGTAATAAGACATGACATGCTTTGTATTTTCAAACCTGCTAAATGTACATCTGGACTTATTTGATCGGACTGTTGAGTCTGACCCGTTATATTGAAAACCATTAAAGAAAGATGGGGCATATTATCAAGAACGGCGATAAAATTATCGCCGCTTTAGCGGCAGAAAACTGCCGCTAAAGCGGCGATAATGGGCTTGATAATATGCCCTGGAGAATTCCAATAGAAGCCCATGTTGACACCAGAACATGGGCTTCTATTGGAATTCTCAAGGGCATATTATCATGCCCATTATCGCCGCTTTAGCGGCAGTTTTCTGCCGCTAAAGCGACGATAATTTTTAACGTCGTTCTTGATAATATGCCCCGATTTTTTTTTTTAAAGAGATACAATAGCCCTGATTTCGAATTACATGACACTGGCTTAGCTGTGAAACAACATGCTATTTTACCATTCCCACCGGGTAAAATCACCCCAGTACAGTGCAGTTACAAGTTAAGCCCTATGGCATTGGGTATCACTGTGTGTGACCGATTTTTCCAGTTGTAAAACCACATGGAATTCCCTATTCCACTTGGTTTTAGGTTTTACCTCATATATCTAGCACCTGCTCTGAGTAGGTGGTACATGAATGTGCGGGCCTGAGTTTGGGGTGAGGTGTTGGGTTTGGGGTGGAAGGAGTCGGGGAGGGAGGGAGAAGTTTTTTTTTTCTAGCAGGGGGAATCGCTGTATGCTCCCCCCACCAGGAAAAATAAAAGCGCAATGAAGCTTGGCTGGAGTTGCAGGCAAAGACTCATGTGGTTTTTCCCCCAGAATATCGTATTGGTTCTCCCACAGCCGGTAAAGGAGGTGAGTAAGAAACAAACACGTCATAATAAATTAAAGCACAAAAGAATGCTTTCATTTTGCTCCCCATTATCTGCAGTCAGGGCCTTTGCATTTAAGTGTATCTTGGGAATAGCTACACAATTGGCGCATCCGGCCCTACTGGACCTACATTATCCCCACATTTGTTTGGACTTACTAAATGGCATCCAGGTGGTTGTTCCATAAATGTATTTCTACTGAACCAGCGCAGCATGACAGGCACTACATAAAACGCTGTAATTAAACAAATAAATAAGATACGCATCTAAATATCATACAAATCTCCGGAGGCAAATAAGGAAGAGATGATGAAGCCGTTAATACATAAAGATTTAAGTTTAGAAAAGCGCCTGGATACATTTCAAGGTGTGTGTGTATTCTACAAAGATTAATATAAATAACCTAATTAGTTGTATTTGTGACAGCCAGCTAGACTTTGTAACCTACAATAGTGCACTATATAACTATCTTTATATTTTCCTATATTTTTATATTTTTTGGCACAATACTATTTATATGTTTCCAATATCCATCCCTCTAAATTAAAACTTCTTAGGACTTAATGAGGTGTTTAATTTTGTTTATCTATAAATCTCATTCCTTCCGGGTTAGACCAATAATGGTTTTGGCAGAATGCCCTGTGGTTTACTCAAATAAAATATCCAATCCACTTCAAATAGCCACAAAGCTGTCTTATTTCAACAGCACTTTCGCCAAGATAAACAATACAGGAACAATAAGGAGCTGTGCTGCAGCCTGTGTTTCCTGCTCCTAGATTAAATGTGCGTTTCGTTTACAGACGTTGCAACATTTTTTTCGTGGGAAGTTGGTACTTTTCATCTCGATGTCTGCTGTGTTCTTAATAAATAGAGTGGTTTGACAAGATTGCTATAGCAGATACAGGGCAAAAATGTTCAGCCCCTGTCCCAAGAAGGATATCATGTTATTTCCTTTTTATATTGTACTCATTTGATTGAAACGCCCAGTTTGAGATCTGATAGACAGCTTTATCTGTCTGCGAGATTATGCCATCAAGAACAAAAAATAAGCATTGACAAAGCCAAAAGGTCGCGCCTATAAACACTTATTGGCTTTGGCAATGTGTTTTTGCCATGGATTGGAGTGGGGTGATTGGATTGGGGTGAGATGGATTGGATTGAGGTGAGGCAGATTGAATTGTAGTGGGGTGGATTGTAGTGGGGTGAATTGGAGTGGTGCAGATTGTTTTGAAGTGAAGTGGGGCAGATTGTTTTGAACTGGAGTGCGGCAGATTGTTGTGGAGTGGAGTGAGGCAGATTGGTGTGGGACAGATTGGAGTGGGGCAGATTGTTTTGGACTGGAGTTGGGTGGACTGGATTGAAGTGGGATGGATTGGATAGGGGTGAGGTGGATTGGAGTGGGGTAGATTGGATTTGGTTGGATTCGGGTGGATTGGATTGCATTGGTGTGGAATGGATTGGATTGAAGTGGAGTGGATTTTGGTGGACTGGAGTGGGGTGAATTGGGATAGAGCGGGCATGGGATGGATTAGAGTGGGGCAGATTGCTTTGGATTGGAGTGGGCAGATTGGAGTGGGGCAGATTGGAGTTGGGCAGATTTGATTGGGGCAGAATGTTTTGGATTGGAGTGGGGCAGATTGTTTTGGCTTGGAGTAGGGCAAATTGGAGTGGGGCAGTCTGTTTTAGATTGGAGTGGGGAAGATTGTTTTAGACTGGAGTGGGGCAGATTAGAGTGCAGACGATTGGAGTGGGGCAGATTGTTTTGGATTGGAGTGGGGCAGGTTGTATTGGATTAGAGTGGGGCGAATTAGAGTGGAGCAGATTGGAGTGGGGCAGACTGAATTGGGGTGGGTTGGGAGGATTGGAGTGTAGTGGATTGGATTGGGTTGTGTGGTTTGGATTGGAGGGGGGAGGATTGCATTGGAGTGGACTGATTACTTGGACCCCCCTCACCATAGACGACACACTCAAGACCATGAAGATCATCCACTCTGGAGCCCCCTCGGATCCTTGCCCACACCAAATCTTCAACAGAGTAGCCAGCTCCATTACCCCCAAGCTTCGCCGCACCATCAACTACTCCATCGAGACTGCCACCTTCCGCGACAACTGGACACACGCCGAGATCAACTCCCTGCTGAAAAAGCCATCCCCCAACCCGACAGACCTCAAGAACTTCTGACCCAGCTCCCTGCTCCCCTTCCCAGTCAAGGTCATTGAAAAGGCCATCAATGCCCAGCTCTCCGAGTTCATCGAAATGAACCAAGTCCTGGACATCTCCCAATCTGGCTTCCAAAGCAACCACAGCACTGAGACCACACTACTCGCCACCACGACGACATCCACTCCCTCCTCGACCAGGGTGAAACCACGCCCTCATTCTATCGGACCTCTCGGCCACCTTCAACACCATCTCCCACCGCACCCTAATCATGAGACTCCATGATGCCGGCATCTGTGACAAAGCCCTGGACTGGATCCTCACCTTCCTCACCGGCCGAACACAGCGAATCATACTACCTCGGTTTCTCTCAGAACCAACAGAGATCAGCTGTGGAGTGCCTAAGGGCTCCTCCCTCAGCCCCACCCTCTTCAGGGTCTACATGGCCCCCCTCGCTGCCATCATCAGGAACCACGTACTCAACATCCTCCCCTATGCCGATGGCACCCAGCTGATCTTCTTCCTTACCAATGAACCCACAACTGCCAGAGACATCTTCCACAGTGGGATGAAGGCAGTTGCCACCTAGATGAAAGACAGCTGCCTCAGACTCAACTCAGACAAGACAGAAGTACTCATCTTGGGACCCACACCCTCAGCCTGGGATGACTCCTGGTGGCCCGCCGCATTAGGAATCCCCCACACCCCCATGGACAACGCATGTAACTTCAGCATCACACCGGACTCCTTGCTCACAATGAACTGCCAGATCAACACAATATCCTCATCATGCTTCCACACACTCCACCTGCTTTGAAAGACATTCGGACGGATCCCCACAGAATCCAGAAAGACGGTCACCCACGCACTCATCACCAGAAGACTCGACTACGGCAATGCACTTTATGCCGGCATCACCCAGAAACTCCTCAGGAGACTACAGAACATTCAAAACGCCGCAGCCAGACTGGTCCTCAACGTCCCCCGCCACACCCCACATCAACGAACATCTTCGAGAACTCCACTGGCTCCCAGTTGGCAAAAGAATCACATTCAGGCTCCTCACACATGCTACAAAGCCCTCCACAACGCAGGACCAGCATACCTGAACCACTGCCTCGCATTCCACGTACCCACCAGACACCTGCACTCCACCCAACTGGCCCTGGCCACCGTCCCATGGATCCAAAAGAACAGGACAGATCTTTCTCCTACCTTGCCATCAAGACGTGGACCACTCTGCCTCTCCACCTTTGGCAATCCTCCTCGCGGACCCCATTCAGGAAGGATCTCAAGACCTAGCTCTTCTACTGAACCCCAGCACCCAGACAGATCAGCAGCCCCCGCCCCCTCAGCACCTTGAGACCCTCACGGGTGAGTAGCTGCGCTCGATCAACCCTGATTGAGTGGGGTGGTTTGGATTGGTCTGGGGTGGGGTGAATTGGATTGAGTGGGTGGATTGAGGTGGGATGGATTGGCGTGGATTGGAGTGGGTGGGTTGGGGTATACTGAAATATTATGTGTTAAAGCATCATTTCAGAAATTACACATAAGAAAGAAACAATGTCACTTTGAATAAAATAATCCTCATCTTTTGAGAACAGCAGCCACAAGCAAAAACAAAAGAAAACATAAGTGCAAAGTGAGAAAAGAAGACATGGCAAAATAAAAGAAAGTTAACTATAGAAAACAAATCTTTTTAATTTTGTTTTTCCTGCTGGGCACGTTTTTGCCAGTCACACGCCTTCTGTTTGCAGGGTGCTAAAAGTTAAACAGAACAAAATAGTACCTCAAACATGGGAGAAGCGGGCAGGCACTGATTACATTGAATCAATCAGTGCTTGGCCCCTGCTCCACACAGAGGAACGGAAATGATGTTAGTCCTGCCTTGATGAATTATGAGGCTGTAAAGAAGAGTGGCACGCAAGCCAATATATGGTAAGCAAAGGGCGAGCTCAAAGCCCTTTTTGTTGTTAACAACAGCGTCTCACAAGCGAGACACATGCACTAGCGCATGCTCTCACAGGTTCAACCCTAAAAACAAAGAGAAGGGTTTTGGGTCTGCTGCTCTCTTCAGCCATTAGCTTGTTTGTGTCAGTTCCCTTCCCTACTGTTTAAAGAAAGTGTCATTCACATATTGATGAGGGCAAAGGAAAATTTCAGTCCTACTGTTAAGCTACTGGTTATTAGTCCACCTCCAAATAAAGTGCATAGATGGTGAAATGAGGCATCTGTGCACTGCAATAGAGTGATACCACACTATCGATTTTTTCTCTATGGAGGTTTCCATTTAGGTGTGTTTGTGCACCTAAGTGTGATTTTTGCGTCTAAATGAGTTTTTGCTCCTAAAATAGTCTCCCACTTGATATTCTTCAGTCCTTAACTTTTCATCTACAAATCATTGATTTGAGGTGTTATTCTAATTAGTTCAATAGAAATGAAGCAAAAGTCCAGCACCAAGAATGCATTAGATTATCACACTAATGTCTAGAAATTGAAACAGGGCCTATAATACCCTGAAGGATGGTGGTTACCATAAATATCACATTGTTGTTTCTTTTGATCCAAAGGTGATTTTGTACCTAAAAGCAATTTTCGCCTATAAGAGATTTTATACGTGAACGAGATTTGTGCTGGAAAACATGTGCTATGGTCATGATGATGTTGCGCAGCAAGTGTTTCATCACTTGCTGCGCAACATCATCATGACTTACTGCACTGTCAATCAAATGTGATGTCACACTTGTGTAGTACCCGAATATCGTTGTCAGAATATTGCGTCCTAATCATACTATATATTGCACCATCGGAGTTAATAATACAGAATTTCCACCCTAAACGGCTATAGTTTTACAAGACAATATTTATGACATACAATATTTATGTATTCTATGTTGTGACATGCTACCATCATCCTGATTCACAACTTTGCACTAATTTGACATTTTATCCTCAGACTCCTGCTGATGATGCACCAAAGGGGATTTTGCACCTGAGTGTGTTTCCGTCCCTGAATATGAGTTGTGCTCCTAAAGGTTTTTCCACACCCCTGTGAAGATTGCATAAAGGGCATGGAGAGGGCAGTTGTACTTAAAAGCGAGTTGCACCTAAATGTGTTTTTCCTTCGACTTGGTCTCCTAAATGTGTTCTCGACTCCTCCTGATGTTGCACCAGGTATGATATTTTCCCACGTATGATACCCCAACCCTGCTTACTTTGCAACAAGAGAAAAGTTGCACCTAAAAGTGCATTTCCGCACTTTTACATTATTGTGCACATAAATTTGATTTGTGTTCCGAAACGTTTTTCACACTCAAGCTGATGTTAACCAATGATGATGTTTGTACCACAGGCAAAATGTGGGATCATTGTTAAAACATTGTACTTATGCATTTTCTGTTTGTACTCAGTAATGCTCCAGGTCTGTGTATTGTGGCTGTCACATACTGTATATTATTCTCAAGATCAATAAACTAAACTCTTTTGCATTTTCTTATGATGAACACCAAACACTCAGCCAAAGACAGCTTCCAATAAAATCAGACTCCAGCATGTTTTTAACAAGACCTCCCAGATCATATTCCTCCTACCTTAAACAACCCTGATGGCAAGGGTCTAAAACTGAACCAGAGTCTCATTCATTAAAACAGACCAACTGTTTTATTTTTTTATTAAATACATACTTTAATTGTACTGATACAGTGGGCTTGTAAGTCTTAGGCTCCTAGAACACAAAAAATCACTCATGGGAAAAATCTTTATATCACATATTACTATAACATAACCAGAAATGTGAGTCACAAACCACAATGTTTTATATTTTTTTTATTTAGGATGATGACAGTATTAGGCCTTGGCGGTGAACTCCGCTGTGTTTACAGAGTTTGCAGAGTTTTCCGCACTCCACGCTCTGCTGAGCAAGCAGAGTTCAGAAAAACTCCGCTCTGCAGAGCAGAGTTTTTTCCTCACTCGTGCTCGCCAACGTTAAGTTGGTGAGTGCCTGAAAATTCAACACTAGACCACCTCCCAGTGAGATTTCTCAATGCGGGCAGTCGTGGATGGTCGCAACTGCTCACGTTGAGAAACCATCCGTTCACGTTGAGGAACCTGCCTCTTGAGTAGAATATCTACTCTATCAACAGAAAGAAGCAGACTCTCTTGTGCTACTCATGGTGCAGTTCGCTTTGATTTTCCAGTGCGGGACAAACACCCGGTGCTAGAAATCAGCGTGACCTAACGCGCTCTGCTGCTTGCGGAACTCCATGTGGCGCGGCAGAGTTTTTTGGTCACTTATGCAGAACTCCATGAACTCTGCCCAGGCCTAGACAGTATGCACACAAATTTCCAAAAACAAATTGAAACAAATACTGATAGCCTTCTATATCAGCACTGAACGATCTTTAGATAATTTAGACCTCACAAAGTCTGGATCCCAAAAATAGCATATTTTACAAAATCTCATAATTGCACATATCCATTCTGAATCAAATTGTTCTTGTTCATGAACTCTTGACATTATTTTAACCCATTCTTCAAATGTTTATGACATTATTGATTTCTACTTGGTCTCAATGGAAGAGCTAGCCACATTAATTGTAATGAAGATCTGCTTATTTTGGCTGCTAGAGAAGCCTGTTGTGTCTGGCAGGTATACTGAAGGGAGCTAAAATTAGATCATGTACAAGTTCTACCTGGACCAGTTGGTTACCTGTATTAGAAATGATCCGCCAAAATTCATACAGCTTAGGGCATGTCCAGAACATATGTACCCAATCGCCTTGCACCTGATGAGTACATCTTGGGCACCATGAAAACATACAAGACCCAATTTTGCATAAACATGGTGGTGATCAATAAAGAAACCATTTACAGTAATAATGCATGCCCATGAAATTGGTGCCCAGTCATAAATCACCTCTATGAAAATGGGAAGGTTATAATATAGTCCTCTGCTACTTGTCCTCTGCTACTAACCTCCAAATCTTCACCACATTGTGTGATACCCTACAAGCTCTGAAAGCCACTACCATGGCTAGTGAGTTTCTTACTGATATAATCTATGCCTAGCATCTGAGGCCACAAGCCTTCCCTCCCCTGATTCCCCATCTCTCCAGTATCAAGAACCTACCTCTTGGGAAATTAAGCCTAACAGCATGATGCCAGCTTACATGAAGGGGGCCTGAACCATAAACTGTAACAAAAACACACCAACACTGAGACAGATCAAACCCACAGCTCCTTGGGTAGTCATCACTGTCTCTAGATACAGCCTCTATCTGTCAAGCAACCTACATGTCAAATCCAGCTGCCCCAAACTATTCACATACAAACTGACTCTACAAAGATGGATACGACCACTCATAGATACAATTCACAAGAGAGGTGCAACTAATCACCTCATTGCTCCATTACAGCAACTCACTACAGAGTAGAGCACACATCTTTATGCACTCCCAGAATGAGTGCTTACTGAATCCGAATCACCTGCATGAGATGATACAAAATCTGCCAACCACATGCTAAATGTTTCTCTCCCACAAGCTCTCTCCTCCCAGGGGCTACTCTCCTAACTCCCTTACTCCTCACTTGACACACCTTCACCTTTTGTCTCCCACAAGCACTTTCCTCCCAGAGACTGCTGTCTTATTTCCCTTACTCCCATACCGCCAACAATCTGTTAGCCTAGATCCTCCAACTTGGCCTACTACACAATCTCCAGAGCTAGACGTCTCAAACACAATCAAATGTCTATCTGTATAAGTAGCCTCAGATGGATCACTTTCTCACAATACAGTGGCCTATCCCCTACATATAACATCAAAGCTGCTGCCTTGAACTGCATGCCTGTAATCTCTAATGCAATTTCTATATCTGTGATCATCTAAGGCTTAACACTATTCTACTCAATGAAAACTTAACCATCCTTCATACTCCATACCATTATCACTAGCACAAGGATGTAACACCTTCCACCTTGAAGAGGGTTAAAAACCTGCAAGGAAGTTGCCTTTAGTGTCAATGAGTCCCTTAAATGCAAACTGATATAGTCAATAGATCTCTCATTTTTCCAATTTCTTATCGTGAACATAAGAAACAATTCAACTAAATCAAGCAGGCTGAACATTATATACCACCCACCTGGCGGCAAAGAGCTTTATTGATGGTTTGTTCAGTTGCGGCTCCTGGAGGGAGTGCTGCGGGGCGGTGGGGCGGGGCGGGGGAGGGGCAGGGTGGGGGGTAGTAAACTCTGGCATACGGCCGAACGGAGGTAAGTACATAAATAAATAAATAAAACGAAGTACATTGCACGCGCTGCAACGCCAAATGGCGATGCGGCGCGTGCAATGTAATTCGTTTTATTTATTTATTTATGTACTTACCTCCATTCGGCCGTATGCCGGAGTTTAGTACCCCCACCCCGCCCCCACCGCCCCACAGCACTCCCTCCAGGAGCCGCGACTGGTTAGGTTGATCATAGCTTCGATCAACTCACCTCTTCTTGAGATTGAATTTTGCTTGGAGATTTGAACCTTCACTGGGAAAAAGTCAAAGACACTAAGACATCCATCCTCAAATTCTTTCTATCAGACAAAACCTCCTACAACATTGCACCTTCCTACGCACAACAAAGGCTCTTCAATTAACCTAAGTTTCCCAAAGCATACTACATACACATCTCTAACTCTCTCAGATTGCCGGGCTAACTGTTCAGTGCTTTCAAAATCCTTACCTTAACACACCCTCCCCATGCTAAACTGGAGATGGAAAAGGTAAACTCTAAGAATATCAACCACATTAACAAAAGTGGCCGTAATTAAACAGAGAAAAGAAAGAGAATCCACCGGTGGGAAGGACACACTCTTCGATTGGGGTCCTAGGACCTTCATAATTTAGGTTCCCTTCTTTTCTCAAATCAGAAACTGCTCATGTAAGCCCTTATTGTTGCAGGCTTCCCTATGGCTCAGCACTGTCCAGCACAAGCCCCCACTGCACCAGGCTCTCTCTCGCTGTGCAGTGAGTCCATGGTATCACCACAGCGCCTTACTTTTTATTAGGTGAGTCCTTCCCAACCTGTGGATTCTCTTTTTTTATGCACTCCCAGCATGTTGATTCTTACCAATTCTCTGTTTAATTAGGGCCACTCTGGATGCCCCTGAATCCCTTCTCCCATCCTACTGAAGGGATCCTCCCAACTAGGAGTGGCTCCTGCTACTTTTGTTGCCCCAGGCAAGTCACCATTCAATTAACTTGACATTAACGTTAAACAGGCCCATATGTTATCTCCCTTTGATTCTTATGTATATGTTTTAATTCCGGATTTCGGGTGCTCAAACCCCATCCTGGGGATGACCTCACATTGCCAGAGCTCGAAACGCCGTCAACAATAGACCTATAAAGACTCTGTTCCCTATACTGCAAAATGTATTTGAAGGAGTCATGTGGATTTTTATGTGTGATGTATGATTTTTCACCTTTCTATCACCTACCACTGCACATCTCTTCACCTCGATGTGAGCACTGGATCTTCCTTATGTAAAACTAAAATGCATAAAAATGAAAAAAGTATGCAATTGATGAATAAATTGCTATACATTATTGATTACCGGCCTTCTTTGTCCTTGCCTTGGGCATTTGGTGATGTTATGTCCCTAACGACTGAAGACATAGTGTAATTTTTTGGGGATTAATGCCCCAGCAAACCATTATTTTTCTGTATATAGCATTACCCCAGGTTCTCTAATGTTGTGGTGTTACCCTTGTTCATAACATCTGCCAGAGACACAGAACACCTCATGATACACAAAGCCTTTGTCAAAGCTCCGGGATCAAGTTCACACCTCATCAGGGGAGCTATTCACCTTCTGGGTGACAGGTGATAGCTCATGCAAATGGGCGTTTAGAGGCTTTGGGCAGGCAGTAGGTAACTTTTCTACATTGCCACTATATGAATGGCACAATGAGTGCGGCAGTCCACTGGTGCCATTTAACTTACAGGCTATGATTATTCTGTAGTAGCATATACTAGTGACCTCTTGCTAACATAAGTATAATAGCTTGTTATCAGGGTCGACCACAATCTCTAGGGGGACTCAACAAAGATGCCCAACGTATCAACTCCTGTTTGCAATAATTCTGGGGCCCCTTGCATGTGCCATTAGGGAATGTACCCTTTGGACAGAAGAGGATAGAACTGTCCCTATATGCAGATGATATCCTGTTATACAGTAGATTCCCAGCGAGGAACCTAGCCTTGCTGGTAAGAAAAATGAGTAGCTTTGGGAGAATATTTGGGCTATGCATAAAGGTAATTAAGTCAGAACTGCTGAGGCTTACTCCAATCACTTCCCGTTTCATTGTAGAATTCCCAATAATAAGGACCAACCCACGTTGCTGGATACCTCCTGGACCCTATTTTCACCACCTTCAACAACATCAGAGACAAGGAGTCCACACCTGTCTCATGGAAAAACCAAACCCTCATCAAGTTCAGCATCCCTCTCCAGGTCCAATACACCACTACCAGGCAAGCCTGAAGAAACAGGAACAGCTTCACTGGCAAGGAATGAAACACCACACTCAACACCCACCAAACCGAACACAGCAACAGCCTCCCCAAAGCCATCAAAAATGTATCAATTGGATCACTCCTGTGCCGACTCCCTTGCCTTTCAAACACCCCAAAACAACAAGATCTAGAACCCAGGCCAGTTGGTACACGGAGAAAGTCAGATTGTTGAAACGCCAATGCAAGTAACTGGAGCGCAAATGGAGAATGAGCCAAGACAATACAATCATGAGCTTTACAGCCTACATATAAACTTGGAAAAGATTTAAAGTAGTTCTAAGCATAGTGTTGCGTGCTGGAAGGTTAGCATTTCAGTGCAAAACATATGGTAGTCATCACACACACACTGTTGCACTAGGGTGCCAGAATACGTGCACGGCTCAAGACTGCCTAAAGTGTGCCAGTGCAGGGGGAGACAGGAACAGCCCTGTATCTTAGTAGAGTTGGCACTGTTCTCTCTCTCTTTGATGCAATGCAGGACAGCAATTTTGGTAGCTGTGCTGTGTTGCATCCAATGTTAGTAAACCTGCCCCTATGAGATTATGTTGTCAAGTTTATTACACTAATTCTGGTCCCTCATATTTCCCTGAGCTGCATATCACAATGGCGCATGATACAAGGAGGAGTGGGCCACTTTTTTCTCAGAGCAGTCTTCCAAGAGACCAAGAAAAGAGAACACAGCTTCAGATTGTTATGCAAGTAGCATCTTTCTTTAGCAATGAGAGTACAAGATTTCAATCAGCATCACATTTAGCTGTGAGCTCAGGCCACCTTCAGATCGGTAGAAGAAAAAGAGCCAAGGGGCACAGAATGTGAGCAGGAGATAAATTACTTAAAAGCAATGAAATGTATCTTGTAAGTTATGAGATGCTCTGTCAAGCCATGGAGATAAGCTGGAAGGTGACTACTTTTCCTCATCATTTCCTGACCACTATTTCAAGAAAGATGAGAGCAAATTGCCTTAAAAGCTTCTAGTTTTGTGAAATTGAAAAGCTAAGCGTCATAAGGAGATCTGTATCAAGAAAGGCAGAAAGACTGTCTGCTTGTGTGTGTGGGTGTGTAAGAGATATGTGTGTATATCTCTGAGCAAGTGTGTGCTAAAGAGATGTTTGTATAAGAGCTAAATACTTGTGCGGAAAATGAACATGCATGTGAAATATTTGTTGTGAAATAGTAGTGTTTGAGAAATGTTCCTATTTCAGATCGTATGGATTTTGTTTGTCACTGTGTGTGTGCCTGTGAGGGGGTGTGTGTGTACAAAATATGTCTGAGATATGCGTGTGTATTTTCATTAGAGATGATGGGGGCATATTAACAACGGACGGGGATAAATAACGCAAAGCGCGCTTAGCGCTTTGTTATTTATCGCCGTCTATCTCTGGAATTTATCGCCCTGGTAGCGCATTATTAACAACGCGTTTCTCCAGGGCGATGAAAATTCCAGAGATAGCGGGGAAATCGCTGTTTTGCAGGGAACATCGCTGGTTTTCCAGCGATGTTCCCTGCAAACGGCGATAACCTTGCTGATAAGACCCTGTGGTCGTATCAGCATAATCCACCCCTATGTTAAGCATAGGTAAGTCAGGATTTTAGCAAACGTTAGTTTTTGGCGAAAACCGCCGTTTTTGCCAAAATCTAACGTGTGCTAAAATCCCGTGGGCTGCCTTGTAAATATCGCGATGTGAACATCAGTGATGTTTTACAAGGTAGTCCATCCGGGTACGCCCAGTGACGCTCACTTTGCATCTCATTAGAGATGCAAAGGAGGCGTCGGGAAAGGGTGCTAACATGCGATTATGCATGTTAGCACCCTCTTGTAAATAGGGCAATAGTTTTATCTCCGCTTTTAAGCCAAAAAGCGGAGATTAAGCCCTTGTTAATATGCCCCGATGGTTCGTATTCTGTACAAATCTCAATTTGAATGTGAGCAGTGCTTGTGTGGGAGTGATTGTATTTGAGAGAGATTTATGTGTGTACATGAGAAAGAAAGACGTGGCACTGTCATTGAGTATTGTGTCTATGGTGTGCGTGTGTGTGCGCGTGCGTGTATATGTGTGTGAGTGTGATGGAGAGATTGGTCAGTGCCATATTCGAAGTGTGTGTGTGTGTGTGTGTGTGTGTGGTGGACGTGTATATTTTGAATAATGCATGGCATAAGCTTGCAACAGGTGTGTGTGTGTTTGTGTCTGTGCATGTCTTTGTTTGTTAGAATGTCAAAATAAAAATACGAACCGAAAAAAAATTAGACAGAGAATGTATAGAGTGAACGAGGGAGGATAAGTGAGCTAGCTACAAGCTGTATTGGCTTGTAATAATCCGTTCGACAGGGACAGTAAATAATTGACATATGTCTCCTACGGTGTCTTGGCTATTTACGGTTTTGGAGACGACGGGTTATCTTTGTGCCATCTCATCGAGTTACACTTGCTCTTCTTGCTCGAACATTAATATCTGCCATCGGCATGTGATATGCAATGGTGTTTCCGGGATAACACAAGACAAGTTTATCTCCAGCAGTCCAGAGCAATGTAATTGCCACTGTCAAGCCGACATATTACTGCCAGGCAGAGCAACGTTAATAATATAAGGTTACAACCCCCTACCCCGGGCTTACACCGAGAAATCTCCATAATTAGAGAGCTATCTCCTCAAGCACACCCCCAGTACATCATACCTGAAGACGAGCTGCGGAAAACTAAACGCGAGGGCACAATTCAAATCAGCGGGATTGAGCTGCAAGCACCTGCACCGCTGTGATTATACATCTCGCGGCGACGAGGCAGGTGTGGGGCTGGCTGTGAAGAGCCAAGGAAGATTACAAGAGTATTTTCGATTGGTGTCTCAGCCTTCCTTCATCTGCGTCCTTGTATGTGGGTGAGAAAGAAACGCGACTTTCAATGTAAGCAATAATTTTTCCACAGCCTGAGATAATTGCCACATATCCATGGCGGCCTAGCACGAGGTACCTGAGTACAAACTATTAAAGCCGAAGCTTTAAGGAAGGGAGGAGCGAGCCCGGAGGCTTGCCTAATGACACGCGAAAATAATGTGTTGTTAATGTATTAAAATGGGTCATCATCCCCGTGTAATCTGTGCCATAAATATAAATCGCATCCAAAACAGATATTATATATTATGAAAGAGCACGTCCTGGAAATGTAGGGCAGGATGTACTAAAGAAAGCACATTTGTGAAAGGCATTTTGAAATGACACACAGATGTGCTTTCCTCAGGCATCAGCGTGCTGTGCTCTGCTTAAAAGTAGATCACCACCTTTGGTTGCCATTAATAGCCTTGGTCTTTTGTAAACTAACCCCAGGGATGTTCTTGTTCCAAAGGGACTCGATGTGCACTCCAGCTGTTGGTCAATTTGAGGGTGAATACTGTTTCCAGTGTTTTCCACTCAGAGGCACCCTTGCATTAATTGGATACAGGGGTTGTAACTGAGACAATGCTGTTCCCTTCTCCTGTTGGAACTATTAGTGAGTCAAAAGATATATGTCTTCTGCCGCATTTATTGAATAGGCCTGGCAGCACACCATCCTGATAGCAAAAACAACCATACCTACTGTGAACTCCTCCCCCAATTTATCCACATACTTACACTGATTTCATGGTCTTTATTGTGGAGAATGGCGATTCTCAGATTAACATGAATAGAGAATCAGGATTTCATTATAGACAGGGAGGCTAGCATTATGCATACTCTTTTATTGCCATTAAAGAACTTTCCCAAACAAGAACAATACAGAATTAAAACTCAAACAAAACATAAATGTCACTGCAATAGAACACTCTTCCTCTTTTAAATGCAAAACTGTGAGGAAACGGAAATTCTTCCTTCAATCTGTAACGTCCATGATCCAATATCATTAAGACTGCAAATCTGAAATAAAGAATAACATATGTAATAACATCTTGTTCTCAAAAGACAGCACCAGTAAATTACACATCCTCTTTTTCTTTTCTACTTAAAACATTTTTTTCTTTAAAAATATATATATATTAGCATTATTATTATTTTTTATTCCTTATAGGAGAGGCGGGAGGGATAATGTTAGCCTCCGTGTGTTTAATGAAATCCTGAGTCTCTATTCATGTTAATCTGAAAATCGCCATTTCATTACAAGAACGGAGGCTACCATTATGCATGTTGAAAGCCCTTCAACAACGCCTCTGATGTGCTCAATTGGTCAAAAATAATGCTTAGCAAAAGTTCCCACATTTGACTAATCAGCTGCTTTTAAAATATATTGCAACTTACCTCCAGACCAACAAGCTTTACTAGCCATAGCACCTCTTACAGAATGGGCTTTATAACATTCCACATTCACCCCTGCTTGTTCCATTGCAATTTTGACCCATCTTGAAATTCTTGCATTACTTACCGCTCTAAATGGTCTCCCATAAGAGATAAATATTTGATGTTCACCATCCCTTCTATTCTCCAATACTCTAGACTCATATTCCCTCAAACAGTCAACCACACATAACTTTGGACTTTCGTCATACTTTGGATAAAATGTCGACGTAGACATAGTTTTTGTCCTTTTCCAAATATAAAAAAATACTCCATCTGGACTAAACATTCTGTTATTAACCTCTAGACATTAAACATCCAACACTCGTCTACAAGACACCAAACACAAAAGCGTTGCCAGTTTAATGGAAAGATTCTTAATATTCAAATATTTGTTCAATGACCATGAGAGAAATAACTTCAAAATCATATTTACATCCCACAACATATCATACCTTGCTTTCGGAGGTCTCTTCAGTCTCAGCTCTTCAAAATCCTACAAACCAGAACATTACTACCAACTGATTTACCCCCGACTAAAATATGACCTGCAGAAACTGCAGATCTCTAACAATTCAACGTCCTGTAACTCAATCCCTTTTCAAATTGTTCTACCAAAAAAATTTCAAACTTCTACCACAGATGCCTCCAAGGGATCCACACTCTTTTCCACACACCAACTTACCCAAATCCTCCATATTCCTTTGTATCTACGTCTGGTACCTGGCGCCCAAGAGTCCTCGAGCAATTCAGTAGCCCCTCTCTAAAGGCCCTCAAATGCTCAAGATCTCCTGACACCTACCAAAGGAAGGTTCAACCCTCTTCTCAACACCAAAGGATGCTCTTCTCCTTATTCATTCATCAGTAGACCATCCTCTGCCATAACTTAACAAGGGAATCTCGCAAGCCAACTCCAGAACTGCTGGAAACCAAGTCTGTGACACCCAAAACTGAGTTACCAGTACTAACTGACACATCTCCTTCCTCACCTTCCGAAGAACCCTCTGAATCATTGCAAAAGGTGGGAATGGATACCCTTTTATATCTATCCATTTATGCTGAACTGCATCTACCGCTGTCGCACCTGGATCTGGTAACCAATTGAAATACCGGTGAATCTGAAAAGTCAATCTGGTTGCAAAGAGATCCACTTCCAAAAGACCCAAAACCCATTCTATCCTCTTGAAAAACTTTCGACCCAGTTTCCAGCCACTGAAATCTTTCACATGTTTTTAATTCCAATCTGCCACTAAATTCCTTACCCCTGGAAGATATTCCGCTCTTAAACTTATCTTGTGTTCCAGACAGAATAACCAAAGTTCCTTCGCTATTTCTGATAGAGTTTTGGACGTGCATCCTCCTAAGTGGTTTATGTAAGACACTACTGAAACATTGTCGAAATTCATCAAAACTGTCTGACCCTGTGATATGTTTCTGAAACTCCTCAGGGCATATAAACCTGCTGTTAATTCCAGACATTTTATTTGATGGCCTTTCTCTTGACCTGACCATTCACCACCTGTCTCCTTTTCTCCCAAACGAGCACCCCAACCAATCAAACTGGCATCCATCTCCAGAACAAACTCTGGTACACATCCAAATATTGCTCTTCCATTTCAAGCCTCCAGATTGTGCATCCACCAATCCAGCTCTGCTTTTGCTTCCTGATTTAAAACAACTTTGTCCCCATACCATAAGCCTTCTCTCAAGGCCTCTGCTTTTACCATCTGCAAAGCTCGATAATGCAAAGGGCCTGGGAATGTAGCTTGGATCAATGAAGAAAACAATCCTAATATTCTTGCCAAATCTCTCAAAGTTAAACTGACCTTCTTTACAACACCCCCTTCTTTATCAACTTTATATTCTTTTCTGGTAACAACTACAATTCTCCAATTGTGTCTATCCTGAAACCTAAGAATTCCAAGCTCTTAGCAGGAATCATAATGGATTTCTCCTCGTTTATGACATACCCAAATTTACTAAGGGATGAATTGTATCCTTCAATTGAGTTACTAACACTTCCACATCATTCAACATCAAAAGGATGTTGTTGAGATAAAAAATTATGCAATAACTTCTTTCCCTCAAATAAGCCACTGTAGTGCGTGCTGTACATCACCTTCGTAAACACCAATGTGCTGATGAAAGACCAAATGGTAGGCATTTAAATTGATATAACTGATTTCTCCATCTGAACCGAAGGAATCTCTGACTGTTTGCCTCCATAGGCACTGTGAAATATAATAATAATAATAACAGCATTTGAAGCTACCTCAGAGGTGTCCTGGCGCTGGGGGCCATCAGGAAGATTAAGCGAGCTATTGCCCAGAGTCACAAGCTGCTGGACAAACCTGCCGAGGATCGAACTGTGAGCCCCTGTGTTCCGTTATCAGCCGCCCTGGCATTTTACCAACCAGTCTCGTCCCTGAAGCATATCCCTTAACAGATGGATGCCCTCCATCTTAAAATGTAGGTAAACTATAGACAGGTTTAAAATTCTCAGATTTATTACCGGTCTCCATCACTTGTTCTTTTTTCCACAAAAAATAATGTGCTTACAAATTGTTTTAAGTGATCTCTTACTAAACAAATTGCTCCTTTTTCTAACATCGCATTTATTTCTAAATCTGCTATTTTCACTTGTCCCTGATTTAGACTTAACTTCTTTGGTTTCTTTATCTGACTCAGAACCTCCACAAATTCTATTTTGAAACCTTGAATTGTACTCCAGATCCATGGATTGTTTGTTATACGTTTCCATTCCTTTACAAATTCTTGCAACCGTCTTCCTACTCTTTTTTGGGAAAAACCAAAAGAAATCTCCATGCTCACCATGGGTACCAGACGTTGACTGTCCTTTTCCCCATACACTTTTAGATCTACCAAACCGTCTCTTTGAGGGAACAATCCCAAGGAAATTTTGAAAGCCTCTCCCACTACCTCTGGTGATGTAATTATATTCAGCCCCTTGAAATCCCCAGCCAGCATAAGGTCCTCGCCTGCTGGCCCTTCCAAAACCACCTCTAATAACCTTTCTCATATTATTCTGCGCCTTGTCTAGTGCCGTGAATTTGGCTACAAGTTTCCCTAAACTTTTTACCAAGCCCTCACCAAAGAGCAACCCTTTTGCACTGGTGCTTGCCTCCTTATTAGCCATGTCTCTTAATTTAGGATTAATTTTCATTAGCACAGATTTCCTACCTTCTGCCAAAATCCCTGAATTGGCATTCCCTAAAAACACCATAGCCCTTTGGCTCCAACCTCACAATAACTCTACATCTACATGTTTGCCATTTAAATGTGCCTCCTCTGCCATATCCATAATTTTAGCCAGAAGACCCAAAACATCCAGTAAATGATCCTGACATTGCTTTAGTGATCTTTTTAGACCCTTACATGGATCTCTCCCCCTCTTAAAAAGATAGGAAATGATGTCTGGATCCAGATTGGGAGTATAGCATACCTTATCCTCAATCTGAGGCCTTGAGTATTCTGCTTTTAGGACATTTCTCACCTCTCTCACTCCAAAGGCCTTCTTATCCATTCCATTATAAATTTGCTTACATGGTCCAAAGGCCACCAATCAGCGCTTCTTGGATGACGTATATTGTAAGGACTGAACATCTCTTCTCCCGTAGGGTCTAGGGTCTTTTATCACAGCATTTACAGAAGCAGATGCATCACCCTCAATATCATTTATATCATCATCCTGATTTATATCCAAAATGTATTCATCATACATTTGTCCCATTCCTTGAATGACATTATCATCAGATTCCTTTGTCATCTTATCATCTGACATTTCGTGTGTGTCTCTAAGGACACTTTTGGTCTTCATGCTGCTTTGGACACCCATCTTTCTCATTGAGTTTAATCCATCTTTACTCCTCTTATTCATTGGCTTAGTTTTTCTAAGCCTCTTACCCTTTTTACTTCCTATCCTATTATCCTCTTCCTCTGGCATCGACCAAAACGCCTCACCTGGGGCACAATCCTTCCTTTTTCTTTCCATAACCAATTCCACAACCTCTTTCATAGGAGCCTTTACTTCACTTTGAATCAGCCTCTGTAAACATTCTTCACTCACCCTTCTTTCCACCATATTCTGTTCACCACAATTTCCTTCTGTGAACATGGCTGCATATTCCTTGCAAAATTCTGCTCTAGTCAATTAAATTTAATCAAACTAAATGTAAATCTCCAATTTGGATCATAAAAAATCTTATTCCCTATTTATACTACTCTCTTATCTATTTATCTCTTTCCTAGCTCCTCCGAACAGCTGATCGTGATAATGTGTCACTTTTCTATCGATTGCCACAGAGCTCTACGTATAGCGTCAGCATATTCACTATTATTTTAATACTTTTTTTCACAATCCAAGATGGCTCCCTCGATCTTGCGAGATCACGGGAACAAATCCCTGGACCTTTTCTTTTATTCGTAACTGCTTGCAGTTAGAAATCTTAAACCTTCAAGCCGCTGTGTATTCATTTGAATGGGAGCTCACGCCTATCTTGCGCCAACCTCCGCTCCCCTTTAATGGTCCCTCGCAGCCGCACGCTCTGCAGCACGCACCGGACTTCCAGCCGATAAGCTGCATCATGTCCATGTAAAAAACTTAAATTAGCCTTCCTTTGATATCAAATGAAATCGGAGGAAGGCCAAAAGACATACGCTACGGGGAAAAAAATACGCTCAGACACCTACGCGATCAATACCTATTTTATTCCACCGTGCATTCCTCAAATATGTTATGCAATAGATAGTTAAGGTACTTATCTGGTCAGAAGCAGCATTTAAAAGATGAGGAGTGTTCTATTACAGTGACATTTATGGGTTGTTTGAGTTCTAATTCTGGATTGTTCTTGTTTGGAAAAGTTCTTTAATGGCAATTAAAGAGTATGCCTAATGGTAGCCTCCGCTCTTGTAATGAAATCCAACATTTATACCTTACTGAGGATCATGAAAAGCATAGTTAATGTATCAATATTAAGAAAATCTGACATTTTCAAAGTTACTCCTGATTTTTCCTCTCTTGGTTGCTAAATTTGGCTGATAATAGCATTCTGTGAACTGTGACACGACTATGTGCTCTTGTCCTAAAATGTTACTGTTAAAATTAGCTTTACCTAAATGAGAACTTTCATTTTCTTGCAACTCAATAGTAGATGTTGCAGAATGTGCTTCAGTGGCATGGAAGTTAAATGCCCTATCTGGGCTGAAGTGTGTATTTACACTACCTACATATATGACAACAATATTTTGCTGTCAGGAGCACCACTGTGCTCTATCTGGGCTTCAGTTTGCCTTCAGCATGTGAGAAAATCTATTTTTATATATTTATAAGTTACCCCTTAAGTGTGCCTTGTAAGCCCAAGGTGGCACAATACATATTTAAAATAGGCACTTTCACAGTGGCTAAAGGCCTAAACAGTGGGAGTGGACAGAAACAGCTGGAAAAACAAAGGGAAGACAGACTATCACTACCCCATTTGACTTGGAAATGACAATGCCAGAGCCCTCTTATATCCTTTGGCACCAATTCTAGAAGTAGGCGGGTGCAGTATGGACCCTGTTAGAAAGGACAAGACATCATCTGAATAGGGGAGTGGTTTCAGAGCAAGACAGAGATCCTCCTGGGAAAGACGTGTTCAGCAATCACAGACTTGGGACTTCTGGGAATTTTTGGAGTAAAGCAAAGTGGAAGTGCTGTAAAAAGATGTGGACATAAGGCAAGAAATTAAACAGGATTGGGTAAGGAAAATTTCCCAATCTCTGAATAGTACACAGAATAAGAATGGCACCTCACAGTGATCACCTGAGAACATCACTAAACCTAGGAAAGCTATAGTTACAGTAGATCCTACTTGAGGAAAGGGAAGTCTTGTCACCTGACTTCTGCCTAGCACCCAGGGACTTGAACTGCTGTTCAAGGGACAGGTGGCATTCTACCTGCTTGCCTGCATAGGGACATAAAAAGTAGAAGGACTCCTGACTCCAGCAAGGCTCAGCTAATGATTGAGAACTGGATCCTGCAGGAGCCTTTTCTGGAGAGAGACCTGGTGCTCAGAATATTCCCTGAGGACCTGGGGGCTGCAGGAATGACCAGAAAGACAGTTCCCAGCAGTTGTAGAAAAGTGGGCCTCAGTCGTTTTTTACACCACTGATTACTGGGACAAGGTGCTGAGGGAAGACCAGGGAGGTGAGCAAGAAAACCAGGTTCATCCAACTCCAATGTTTTTGCCAGGATGAATATGAGTTCAGCAGGACCTTATGGTGAAGGTATTTGGCCCCACGGAGTCCTACCCAGCTATAGTTTCCAGCCTTTTCTCACTGGATTTTGAAAACCAAAAAGGTGACTAAGTCTGTAGGTGTAACCTTGGACTAAGGCAAGATGGTAAATCCATCTCAATGACGAAGTGAAGTCTGTGGCTATGAAATCTATTATGTGTTCCAACTGGAGGATTTGATGCCAAAACTAGTGACTTCAGCGGAAACTCAGAGATTACTTATTCGATTTTGAGGGCCCTCACTGGCTTCATTCTAGGACCTTGCCCCGCTGAAGAACTTTGACCTCCAAAAAAAAGATTAAATTCTTTGACGAACTGCAACCTGCTTTGTGTATCTAGCCTCTGCTCCATTGCAGTCAGCCTAAAATCACCCCACTGAAACCCAATCATGACTGTCTTTAATACCCAGCGAAGGGGTAGGGATTCTCTTACCTTGCTTGAATCTGTTATCAAGGCACACTTTCTATGCAACTGGGGATGATTCAAGGATGGCATTATCTAGTTGCTTTTTTTCCCCCGAGAATATTAGCCAGGTCGCATTATTTGTATCCTTTGAGGTAATAATGTTTTTTTCTTGGTGAAGCGTATGATTTTATTAAAGTAGCAAAGCACAGGATGAGCAGAAGTACCAACAATGATGCCTTCCTCAGGGTCTGTAATGTGCGAGAATGATATCATTTAGGTTTTTGATCTGCATAGCTGTAACAGTTATTGTGCAGTTCAAACTAAATGTTTTAGTCATTTAGCGACTGTACTTTGGGCATTTATATAGTATTTTGAATTTTCCTGTATCTGATATTGATGTTTTAAATATTAAAGCAAAATGCAAACACACAACAACAAGATTGCATTTTACTTAATATTAAATGACACACATTATACTAAGGTTGCACTTTCTCAAACAAAATTAGTGATACCATTCTCAATTATATAAGTATATTTATATATTAATCATACAAGTAAATTTAATAATGTCTACTTTTGTTACCTTTTTCCCAGGACCTAGAAGTTTGGACAATGTATAAAATGGGAAGGGTTGCTGTGATTCTGCCGAGGAATAATGAATGCTGAAGACGTCGATGTATATCGGGTGAACCCAGCTGCCACCCAGGTCTGCTTTCAACGTAATCTTCATTTTAAAAAGCAAAAACCGTCTCCACCAGGGAAGGGAGATGCGAAATGTGCACGTGGCGTGCAGCCACAACCTATTTTGTGTGTTGACGTTCTGTTTGGAGATGTATGGTGAGCATTTCTAATGAATCTGCTCGGAACGCCTGCAATATTATGATTTATAGGCCCTTCCTTCTCCCTATCATAGCATTTTATTAGATGGATGGGAAGCCGGTAGTAATGAGGTTAGGAATGAGAAAACATCAATCAGGCTGTGCAACGTCTTCTCAGGAAAAGCAACAGAGTACCTCGCATGTCACAAGCAGCCACCTCTGTCACGGTGATATAACACGCATGATTATATAGGGTCAGACACTAGATAATAGGCCCCCAGTCAAAAAAAATTATTTCCTGTATTCTCAGCTTTCAAAGCATTCATAATATAAACGTGAGCCTTGGTAAATAGGCTGTAGGTAAGGGTCTGTTTATAATCAGATGAACGTAGCAATTACTCAAAAGACGACCTTCAAACACAGCACGTGACATTATTACGCCAAAGCTTGAACTAAAATACAAATGTCATTTTAGTGGCGTCTGACTGACACTCAACCTTTCATCCTGCGTGTTACCATTCATTTCATTTCACCCTTTCCCTCCCCCATCTTGTCAGACACCTCTCGCCTTCCAGCTCCCTGCTTGCCTTATTCGACTTGTCGCTTGCTTCAGTGGTAATTGAAATAAAGCAACACAAAAAAGAACTCCTTTTAGTTTCAAGGATGGCGTGACTCTTAAATGAACATAAATCGTGCATTTCCTAAGCAATGTACCATAATGAATAAAGTAATATCACATTGCAACATTTCATTTGAACGACGAAAGCTGAACAAAAAATGTACCGAAATCTAATTTGTAGTCGCCCGACAATAAATATTAGAAAAAGAGTGGCCGCAATTTTTTTAATGTCCATGCGCAGATAGAGGCATCTTATGATGCACTAATAAAAAAATAAAAAAATTGCTCCAGCACAAAACAGACAGACAATGTAAGCAGTCGAGTTATTTTGATCCGTAGTCATATTTCTAAAACGTATACTCCCATCTTAGCTGATAATCAGCTAGCACTCTTAGGGTTTGAGAATTTATTCAAGAAAATCTTACATATGTTTAAGAAAAATTTGATCTTTTTTAATTGCTGGCATATGCCATGTAGACTACCCGCTGATTTATGGATTTGTGCCTGCTAGGTATTCACAAAAGAATATTTAGCATCCCTAAATGACAGTGTACAGCTACATGGAAGTAACTCCCATGCAAGGGATGAGTAGTGGGAGTAGGAAGGAGTGGTGATGGAGCAGGGGTTTGAGAAAATAAAACCTGCTCGGATTAATTCCTCGGTAACATTTACTAATCGTGTGCAGTGAAACTAACATGCAAAAACACAAAAAAAAATGGGGAAATGCTTATGCGCATGTGTGCACTAATACATGGACTAATGCATGAAAAACTAGGCCGCATTTACGTTTGGCTTGAAAAATTAATAATGCTGTTTTCGGTGCGTTAATGCTTTAATAGATGAATAACGCGGGATAGTGCAATGGTGGGTGGTAAAACAGTGAAAATTATATTTCATGAAATTAATGATGTCTGTGTTTTATTCATCGTAGTGAAGCTTGCATGGGCTTACATCATTTGTATGACGAGTCAAGGGTTAATAGCAGCAAAATCAAATAAAAGCTGAAAATTCGAGCTCTGAGAGAGAGATGAAGAAGGCAAAGTAAACGATCTTCGTAAACCATTGTTTGTCTGCCTAGTAACGGAAGGATGGCTGTGAGATCATGAGCAAATGTACAAACTTCTTCCGCGGTAGCTGCAGAAGGCGAACAATAAAATATAGAGTTTTTCGTAACATGTTGCAAATGGAAGGAAGCTGTACTTGTGAAGGTGGATTATGTATTGATGAAAAAGTTTGAACAATGAATGCTGTGAAACCATGGAAGTGACTATGGTGGTGTGATAGAACACCCCCTAAACTGACCAATGAGAGACTGGGATTCTGAAAAATGTTGCTAAAATGGTGGGATGGACATGTAGGTTTTTAGAGTATAACTGGGGTGTTTGGGAGGTGTTAAGGAGCGCGGGTTTACTGAACAGTTCGAGAACTCTTTGAAGAAGCTAGTGAGGGGAGATCGTCGCTGTCCATCGGTTTGCTGTATGCAGATAGAGGCCTACCTGTTTCCTGTTGCTGTCCTACTCTTTGTTCCCTGAATCTTTCCGGGGAACCCCCATCTATTTCCCATGGCCAGGGGGTAGATTTTTCACTAAAATACTTAGGTTCGTATAGCTAAAATCTGTAACTTGCATAATTATTTGTAAAAGTATATTTGTCTCTGAAAAATTATGTCTCTTCATCTATCCACTCCTTCATTGCATTCTAATCATTATGATTTGAGTTTAATATCATATTGCTTTGACAAATGTTCTCTCTCTGTGAATTATTCTTTGTTTGCCTTGTAAAACTGTACATGATGAGCATTTACCTTCACATTATTTGCGATAAATATTATTAACTTTATATTGAGTTTGTGCTTTATTCAATAGTGTAGATCAATAATTAGTTATCATCAACTCTTCAACTAATGGTCCATCGACCAGAGGAACGAGAGTTTGATTTCAGGTTCAGTTGTGTATCTAGTATGTTGGGATGAGCCTGTAGTTAGTAAACAATTGATTTAACGAATAAACTCGAAACAGTGCTATCAGGGATTTATGTTGGGTGTATGTGTATGGGCCAGTGATTGTGTATTATCGATTATTGATCTCTGATTGGCGCTGGATCAGTGGTACACCTTGTGAATTTGTGAAGGCCCACAAACACTCAAGGTTGTGGCAATTCACAAATTCCTCTCCATCTTTTTCCCGCCCTGGATTTGTTAAGAGATTTACACCAGTCAAGGGTGGGAGTAACTCTCTTTCCAGGAAGAGAATCGGACAGACCCCCCAAGGACAAGTGAAAATTGTTGACAGGGATTTTCTGAGGAGAACAATGTTTTCTATTTGGAAAAAAAAGACAATTGCACAGAAGCACTGTTTTCCCCCAGTGGAGAATTGTAAATCCCGTCGGAAGGACAGTGCCAGTGCCACATAAAAATCTAAAAAAATATTCCTCAAAAGTACTTTTTCAATTCTTCTCTGATACACTACACTTTTGTGCACTCAACGAAAAACTTAAATCACCAAAATCCAAGAGAGAAAGAGAGGAATAGGGCCGGGCCTATTTACATCTTCCCTAACATAAGGGGTGGTCAAGTTCCAAGTTTGTCCTAAGAATATGTTTAATCTTACCATCACGGTTTAGAAATAAAGTTAGGCTGATCCGATAGCAAGCACATTAAAGCTCATTATGAGCGTCCCTGAAAAAGGCGTGGTATTTCACAAGGATTATTTAACAGCACCATCAGAATTAGAAAATCTCTTCTTATGAGTTCCTTTTTTATTGCATTCTGGGGCACATGCAGAATATGGTTTGTGTTATCATTAATGCTGAAAATCCAGTGAAAAAGATGTTCAGGTGCTAGTTTTAAATATTTCTAAAGAGAAAATTAAATTTACCTTTCTATCATGCGCTCGTCAAGAACTGAGAAATGTTACTTTATTCGAAAAAAAAACCTGATGAGAACGAACAAACTCCAACTGAAGGACTCTTTAAATCCCATCTTGGTTAAAGTTTATATTTCCTAAATTCTTGATTCTATGCAGTGCCCTTCTTGCTCCCTCTTCACTAAAACCCTTTGTGCTGCTCTGAAGTTTCATTCTTCAATTCAGTATTTTAAAGTAAACCCAAATATGAGTCAATAGCCTTGGCCACTGTCCCATGGTATCTACCCCAAAGAACGAATCAAATGGAGTTCCTCCACGCATGTCCTTGCTTGGTGTTACTTTGCCAAAGTCTAACTGTAAGCATCTAACAATCCTACAAGAGACATTATATGTTTGAGAATAGTCTATTATATTTTTCATAAACTGAAGCCACTTGACACATAGCTACCAAATCACAAGAATGCTTCTTACATACCAAACTAAGAGATAACACATATGCCAAGATGAGTTTCTAATCATGTGTTTTGCTTTCATGTGCAAGCCAGAACTTACAATTACATGTTCTGCACACAGATAACATACATTTATGTGCTCCTAATTATCTTTCAAGATTGCAGGTATCATTCTGGGTTCCTCAACGTTATTTGATTCACATAATTTTATTAGAATTAAATCTCAGGTATATTTTCCAACTCAATTCCCATTGCAATTTTCACATTCTTACTATTGATGTGATATGGGCCAAATCTAATTTGTTTATCAGAGTGCTTTCTCCTAAAACAATGTAATGAATTCTTGTATGGTTGCGAGAAATAAAACCAACCGCTGTAAAAAGCCCTCCATTCTTGTGGCTCTCACATCATGTTTCCTCTTCCTTTGACAAACTTGTAAGCTAGAAAACTCTATGCGAAGATGCCTCCTAACATGATAACTCATGTCAGAGTCTCGGATTATTCAAAGAGGCATGTGGCACTACCTGTTTATCAGATCATCACCAACTTGACAGCATCTCCTTTATATACTGCAAGTCACTCAATCGCCTTTCTAACATTCAGTCTAAAAGCAGCTTCTCTTTCTTGTACTAAAGGCCACTCTCCTTCATTGCTGCACTTTACCTATTCTACGCTTATTATCCTGTTGGTTTTGTTATCATATATGTTCTATTTGTTTGTCCACGTCCTTTTCTCTGTTAAGTACAGCTATCACAGGTAGGGCTTTGTGTATCCCCTTCTCAAACTGTTTCACATGTCAATTTTTCTGTGCCAAGTTTACTCATCCATTGTCTCTTTGGAGTCCATGGCTTTTAGAAAAATCCTATCATCCTCGCTAGGGCCAGCTTATATAACTCTTAGTTCTCTTCAGAAGACTTCTGAGCAACTCCCGAAGTGCTCTATCCTCTCAGATCCAACTTGCATCACACGACTCACACTTCAGAGACTCTTCGCTTGATAGGTGGTACTCTAGGTAGTCCTCAAGGGATGACCTTTGTCCTAATCCATTAAGGACGATAAGCACTTGGTTTCGCTTTCCTCTCAGAGCCAGCCCATCCTGATGGGTGAGGTTCCCATTTTCTTTTTCAAATTCTTGCTAACACCCGGCAGGTGGTGACGTTCGCCAAAGCAATATTTGCCACCATGCTCTGGCACACTTGGAGCAGCAGTAAGCCAATGATCCCGGTTCAATCACAATACTTGTTCTGGGTGCTCTTCCACTCCCTCCAATCTCCATAGCTTGTTGCCTCAGCCGAATGACGTGTCTACCCTTGGGGATTTGGATCACCTTCGACTCTGGATTCAGAACCCTCACCATGCAGTTCTCTGCTTAAGTGGAGGTCAGGGTAGCAGGACTCTTTCACTTTCAGACACTGCAAGCTTCACAGCTTCAAGTGATGTAAGTTGCCAGATCTTCTTTTCATTCCATAAGCATGTCTTGCTTAAGAGGTTATATTGATATTGCTGAGGAATCTTGGGCACAACAGAAATGGAGGTGAAGCGGGACACACCAGTCATGAAGATAATTTGCCCATGCCCTGCCCCTACATTTCAAAATGTTGGAACAAGATGAAAGTAAGTTTCAAGTCGCTAATGTTGACCCATCTTTTCAAGAATTATTTAAGCATACTACCACCTACTGGTGTAGGAAAGAAATAGGGAATGTCCTTGTTAATAAATATTCTTACAGTAGGTAAATCTGAATTGCAACGTAACTTTCATCATTATGCTAATGTTAAATTAAGAAAAAGCATGATTGCGAGTTTTTCCATTATTAAATGTATATTCCACTACACAGAAAAAAGAAACAGTGCCCACATTAAGCAAACTAAAAAAGTAAATATTTGCATCCTAACAATCGAACGTTAGAAACATGCCAAGTTATATCTTCAACCCTGTCCTTTAACCCACATACCATAATATTATCATAGGAACCTCAAAGTAAATCATTATCAAAAGTTCCTTTACCTCTATGAATGAATCATCTTGTGAAAGCATGCGGTTTGCATTCTAATTTACATCTCATTTGCACTGCTGAATGCCCGAAATTACCTGTGCTTTTCTGTTGACATCAGAGAAATGTAAATGAGTTCATTATAAAGTCAAACTCATAATGATATGCTGGTGAGCTTTATTCATGTTTGGGCAATTAGCTACTTTGCTATTTTCAATTTGCAAAATCAGACTCTGTGCACGTGAGACAACCCAGATTTATCAAGGGATGCTACTGCAAGAGCTGAATGTCTTTTTGTGTTCCAAGTTAAGTTATGCAACTGTGTCAAAGGGAGGAGAACATACAGCTTTACTGAGAGATTTATAGCTAGTGCAGTCAAGAAGTGGAAAGTTTTAAATACTAACCTGTTGCCTTTACTCCGATTGAAATGCTCAGGGATTGCTTACAAACCTTTTGTCTTTACTTTGGTTGAAAGGTTCCAGGATTGTTGGGAGTTCCCTGGCATGGACAGCTGCAGTGCAAACACAAGGAGATGATGGTCAGAGTGCTGAAACTTTTCAGACTCTCACCCCCATTCACAGATCTGGGTTGAATCCATCATCCTTCTTTAGCTCACTTCGCCTCCCCAGTTCAGACACAGCCATATGCAAATCAGTCTTGACGCTGTTCCTTATGGGAACACTCCAGCCCGAACTGCCAAGCCAGGTCTTCCCTGGACCTGAAACTTTTCAGACACTCACCCCCCAGTCACAGATCTGGGTTGAATCCATGATCGTTCTTTTGCTCACTTCGCCACCTCAGTTTAGACCCAACTATATGCAAATCAGTCTTGACCCTGTGCCTCATGGGAACAGTCCCGAACTGTCAAGCCAGTGGATTCCACCTTTATTGCTTTGTTAGCATCAGGATCACCCACATTACAATTCCTCAAGTGAGAACTGTGTGGCGTTACTAATAGGAGTTTCCATTCCATAATCTCTGCTCTTGAACATGATTACAGGTCCAATAGCTACAACCTTTTAATCAAGCCTTACATTTGCTTTAGAAAATTGTGTTGTAATGTAGTTTCTGGAGAAGAGTAAGGGCCTGATTTAGAATTTGGTGGAGGTTTACTTTGTGACAAATGTGACACATATCCTGTCCTGCTTTTAATAAGTGCCATTGAACATAATACACTTGCATTAAGGTGGATAGAATATTTGTCAGGCTTATGACAGAGTAACCCATCCACTACACTCTAAAGCAGGCCCTAAATACCAATGTAGTGACAAAGGAACTACCAATCAGGATGCACTTTTCATATGAACCGGGTGTGGCTAACAACTTCTCTTTTGGCAATTATTAGAAAGTGGGTAGTAGATGTGAAGGATGTTTGTCCTTCACAAGTAATAGGTCTGTAACCTTTTGTCTACTGAGAACCAAGTATCCATTTGTTGCATTTGCTCTTTCGGGGTAGGGAAGCTGAGTGGCCCATGGCCAACTCAAGTGAGGTGATGTAGGTTAGTACCCTAGCCCACAGGCAGTCAAAAACAACACCCAATAATTTCAATGTACAGCCACTGCTTTTACTTATAAAACAAGGGAAAGTACTTTCAAGTTCAGCTGTATTTGTGTGCTAGACAAAAAGGCTTAATGTAGCCCCATCTAACCGAACCTAATTGAATCTATTCAAATCTGATCTAATCTAGTCTAATTTACTAGTCCAATCAACACAGAGTTATTGTTGTAAACCTTATGAAAGATAATGATACATAGTCTAAGATGCTATTGTAGACTATTTTAGGCATACCCTCTTTGTTACTAAGATAAAACTGACTGGTGATTTCATTTCAATGTTTTTTTTTAATTTCATCGTTTATTACACCACATTCAATCCTTGGACTGAAGCACTAAAAGTATATAATGGCCCCAATCTCATCACATTGACAATTTAGTGCGTAGGTACATGCATAATTAAGTTTGTATGCTGTAGTTTGTATGTATGTGTGCTTGTACAAAAACCCATATATCACAGGGAATCATGAAATATGGTGCACCAGGAGACCTCCAACAACTTCGCATCAATCTGGCTGTGGGGGACTTACTTGAGGAAACAATAGGAGTTCTTGGCCCCCAATGACCCTTAGCAGCCAAGGGCCTCCGACAACATCTCAGCACTCCTGCTGTGGGGGACTTACTTGTCACAACAATAGGGGGCCTTGGCCCCCAACGACCCTCAGCAGCCAAGGGGACTTCATTCCCCAACCAGTAGTGCGCCAGGATGCCCCTGTGCAGAGTGGTTGAGAAAGGGGGTGGGGCCTCCAATGACATCCCAACAATCCCGTTGTGAGGGACTTGCTTGTCCCAACAATAGGGGTTCTTGGCACCCAATGACCCTCAGCAGTCAAGGGACTTCATCCCCCAAACAGTAGTGCACCAGGAGGCCCCTGTGCAGAGTGGTTGAGAAACGGGTCGAAGCCTCCAACCACGTCTCAGCAATCCAGCTGTGGGGACTTACTTGTGGCAACAATAGGGGTTCTTGGCCCCCAACAACCCTCAGCAGCCAAGGGTACTTCATCCCCTAACCAGTAGTGCGCCAGGAGACTCCTGTGCAGAGTGGTTGAGAAAGGGGGCGGGCCTCCGACAACATCTCAGCAATCCCGCTGGGTGGACTTACTTGTCACACAATAGGGGTTCTTGGCCTCCGATGACCCTCAGCAGCCAAGGGCACTTCATTCCCCAACCAGTAGTGCGCCAGGATGCCCCTGTGCAGAGTGGTTGAGAAAGGGGGGTGAGGCTTCCAATGACATCTCAACAATCCCGTTGTGAGGGACTTACTTGTCCCAACAATAGGGGTTATTGGCACCCAATGACCCTCAGAAGCCAAGGGACTTCATCTCCCAACCAGTAGTGCACCAGGAGGCCCCTGTGCAGAGTGATTCCGAAAGGGGGTAGGGCCTTCGACAACGTCTCAGCAATCCTGCTGCGGGAGACTTACTTGTGGAAACAATAGGGGTTATTGGCCCCCAACAACCCTCAGCAGCCAAGGGTACTTCATCCCCTAACCAGTAGTGCGCCAGGAGACTCCTGTGCAGAGTGGTTGAGAAAGGGGGCGGGTTCTTCGATGAGGTCTCAGCAATCTGCCTGTGGTGGACTTACTTGTCACAACAATAGGGGCTCTTGGCCCTCAACAACCCTCAGCAGCCAAGGGGACTTAATCCCCCACCCAGTAGTGCACCAGGATGCCCCTGGGCAGGGCCTCCGACGACATCTCAACAATCTTGCTGTGGGAGACTTACTTTTGGCAACAATAGGGGTTCTTGGCCCCCAATGATCCTCAGCAGCCAAGGGGACTTCATCCCCCAAACAGTAGTGCGCCAGGAGACCTTTATATTGCCTCTTTTTGCTAATTTCTGACCTTTATTCTGCCTCTTTCTGCTCATTTCTGACCCTTATTTTGCCTCTTTCTGCTGGTTTCTGACCTTTATTGTGCCTCTGTCTGCTCTACTCTGACCTTTATTTAGCCTCTTTCTGCTTGTTTCTCACCTGTATAATGCCTCTTTCTGCTCGTTTCTTGCCTTTATTCACATTCCTTCTGCTTGTTTGTCACTTTTGTGCCTCTTTCTGCTCGTTGCTGACCTTTATTTTACCTTTTCTGCTCGTTTTTCACTTTTATCTTGTCTCTTTCTGCTTGTTCTGAACTTTATTTTTCCTCCGTGCTCGTTTCTCACCTTAATTTTACCTCTTTCTGCTAATTTCTCACTTTTATTCACCCTCCTTTAGCACGTTTCTCACCATTTTTAGCCTCTCTCTGCTCGTTGCTGACCTTTATTTTGCCTCTTTATGCTTGTTTCTCACCTTTCTCATCTCTCTTTCTGCTTGTTTCTGAGCTCTATTTTGCCTCTTTTTGACCGTTACTGGCCTCTATTTTGCCTCTTTCTGCTCTTTGGTGGACTCTATTTTGTCTCTTTCTGCTCGTTGCTAACCTCTATTTTCCCTCTTTCTGCTAGTTTATGACCTTTATTTTGCCTCTTTCTGCTCATTTCTGACATTTATTTTGCCTCTTTCTGCTCGTTGCTGATCTCTATTTTGCTTCTTTCTTCTGATTGCTGGCCTCTAGTTTGCCTCTTTTTGTTCGTTGCTGACCTCTCTGACCTTTGTTTTCCCTCTTCCAGCTCATTGCTGAAATGTATTTTCCCTCTTTCTGCTCATTTCTCACCTTTATTCTGCCTTTTTCTGCTAAGTTCTGATTTTTATCTTGCCTCTTCCTGCTCATTTCTGACCTTTATTCTGCCTCTTCCTGTTCTTTATTTGACCTCTTTCTGCTTGTTTCTGACCTTTAAAATGCCTCTTTCTGCTCATTTCTTGCCTTTATTCACCCTCCTTCTGCTTGTTACTCACCTTTTTTGCCTCTTTCTGCTTGTGGCTGACCTTTATTTTGGCTCCTTCTGCCCGTTTCTTACCATAATCATCCATCTTTCTGCTTGTTTCTGACCTATATTCTGCCTTTACTGATCATTTCTCACCTTAATTTTACCTCTTTCTGCTCGTTTCTCACTTTTGTTCACCCTCTTTCTGCATGTTTATCACCTTTTTTAGCCTCTCTCTGGGGGATATTCACAAGAACGTGCGCTAAACATCTCCAAAAAATGTTAACGCAACTTTACACATCGCAGTCTATCGTGGGAAAATAACCCTGTGTTAACGTGGAATTCACAACACGGCGGTACCATGCGATAGTCTGCAGAAAACGTGGCCAATGTCCGCGATACAACCACCTCGACGGAGATAAAACCACAAACCCCAACACCAAAAAACGTGCAATGAGCCAATTCGCGATGAGGAAAGCAGCGATAAGCAGCGCCAGGCCAGCGACACACACACAGCATGCGGGAATAAGCACAACAAAAGCAGGAAAAAGGAAGACAAACCAAACAGAAAACAACAGCAAAGCACAATGGAGGCAGCCGGAGCTAGTACACAACCCCACAAGCCCCATTGGCAACAAAACATTGTACATGGCAGTCCATCGTGGACAAAGTGAATGCAGCCGGAGAGCGGAGGAGGACAATGGAAGAAAACCAGAACAGCTGGAATGATGCGAAACGCACAAACAAGCAGAAACACGCCAACAACCAGCAAGCCCAATGCACACCGGAGGTGGGAGTCCAGCGCCACACCAGGAGCTGGATGACATGGAGGAAATGGTGTCCACCACATCAGTCTGGAGATGGTGGCAGGAGTCGGGGACCGGAAACTGCTCAAAATCAACAGACACAACAGCAACAGGGAGAGGAACGACCAGGGACTGGGGGGACAGGGGGAGATGGGCACAATGGCACACATGCACAATTAAGCACAGCACAACTGCAGACAAACGATGCCCAAGAGAAAAAACACCAACCAAGAGCACAAGTCACACAACTCGGCAATATCACACCACTGAACAAGCACAGAAGTGAAAACCACACTGCCTGAAAGGGAGAAGGGTAAGCCAAATCAGAGCTGAAGGGACATCTCACACACAATGCAGCACACACACATAGGAAGTAGAGCACCTCAACATCGAACACAATGTGGCACAAACAGCAACATTTGCACAACCGAACACGGAACACAAGTGCACCCGCTTGTGGCCAGTAAATGGCCATACGCATCTGGCAAAGCACGAAACAGGGACATGATAATGCACAAGTACAAACCCACTGCCCTGATGGGGTAGCAATGCATGTATGGCAGGGACCCAGATAGGCTGTGACACACACATTGGCATACAAATCAACACTCATCACAGTTGGAGACAAGTGAAGGTGCAGAAACTTTATCAACAATTGCGTGTCAGTACGGCCAAGAGATGTGCCACGACATGCAGACCAATGCAGCAGCATGTCTGAATGAGGAACGTTGGAAAGCGCCCTTGTCCACCCTGCGGGAGTCCATCACCCACACAAGTCAGTGCCAACCCGCATTGGTTCTCCGCGCATGGATCTGGAGACCAGGCCAATGCAGCCATGTCCACTGTCGTCTTGGGACATGTGACCGGATCCCCAACATGCAACCAGGCGTCAGGACACGTGCAATGGTTCACATTCAGTTGTGGCTGCAGGTACGTTGTCACTCTTCCATGAACGCGAGTGCAGCAGCGTAGCCCAACATTTCCAATGAGAGCTCGTTGTCCACCACATCTAACATGTCGGCGACGTAACCCATCAGCTGTCCAGGACAGATGTGCTGACTCCAACCCCTGGCCCCAATTGGCACTAGAGCCCAATAGGGGAGTGGCTCAATGTGGTCACTGCACACGACGACTCGTGCAATCTCCCAGGTCCAGTTGCCAGCATGCATGCCAATCATCCAGGCATGCCATAAACGGGCATCACGGTGACACTCCTGGTCATGGGCCAACAGGGGGCGCACACACATGTCGAAATCCAGGTCAGCTACCGTTACGTTGGAGAGGCAGACATCCATGGTCCACTCGAATATGCACGAGCGACAATGCAACACAGGCTGAACGCAGGTGACGTTGGCAAGGCGGAAGCTTAGCCAGTAACTGATCCGCAGCACTGCCAATGGCAGTGCCCCCAATACATGCAGCAGACGTGCATGGTACAGGTCCACGTGACTGGAGTTGTGCATGTGTCCGGGATGGTCTACCATTGTGTCAGTGGCTCTGCTTGAAGCGGCACAGTGCTGACCCGCGCCAGTCCTGTGGATGAAATGCCACAGCTCGGAGCAATGAGCAGTGTCTGTGTGCAACGGGTGCAGGCCTGGGGTGGGGTGGGAGTATGTGTGAAGGCCATTTCACGCACGCTGACTATGACCAAGGACTTCAGAGTGTGGGATGTGTACAAGTTGGTCTCACGTCGGGCAGTGCGTAGTGTGGGAGTTGCCAGCAAATGCTATCGTATCTGTCAGGGGGTGCTGGGCACATGCAAGTCCCAGCTCGGAGCTGCAGATGTGCTACCGCCTGATAGTTCAGACAAAGGACCTTTCATCCTTACAGTAACTTCACCATCTGCTTGCATACAGGAGATGTACAGAGGCCTGTCGTGGGTGGGGTGGGATGTCTGCCACCCAGGGAATCATGGATGATATGCCGAGCACGTGGCACATGAGCGGCCACACTGGGTGTCACGTTGTATCACGTGCACTCCTACGGCACCCCATTGTCATGCCTGTCTGCGCATGTCCAGCAGCATGCCAACAACACCGTGAAGCTGGCCGTTGAGGCTGTGCGGCCACGAGAGTGTAGGCCAGTGGTCTGGACAGGGCGGACACAGGTGTACAGTCCATGGCTGGCTGTGATCGCGCTGCGAATGAGGCTAGACATCTGACTTATGCAGCCGCAGGACTGATACACATAACACTTGGCATGTATGAGCCAAGACCCTGAGCGGTCTTACGCTCCTACATTTCCCCGTACGTGCGGGCCCGCCCTCCGGGTGCATGCTACATTGCAACATCGACTACTGTGGCCCCGGTGGCGACAACACTCCAACACAGAGACACGCTTACCGCACTTCCTGCTCAAGGCCAGACCAGAGCCACGGCCTGATCCCCTTGCCGAATCAGCACACCCCTGCGCTGACCTGACGTATGCCGGACCAGCACACGCCACTTGTGCATGCAGGGGGGGGGCGGGAGAAGCTACATGTCCAAGGTCTCAGCCACTGCTGAGGTGACATGGTATTGTCCGCTGAGACAGCACACTGTGATGTTGCAGGGCTCGGGCCCATCATGCTGACATAATGACCACACGGACACACTTGCTTAGATGGTGTGAATGGCTACGGGCTCGTGCGCCCGGCCACTTTTATTAGCAGGCTCACATGTCGAGTGACACCTGTGTTGGATGTGTGTGGGGTGTGTGTACACCAGCCGTCATGGAGTGCCTGGGGCAGTCAAAAAACGACAACAGTGTACATCGTTAAGGACACAACCATTCAACCATAAAGGCCCCATGACTTGAGCTGCACAGAGTTAGTGGCCCCGGATGCACAGCGTCCTGCATGGGCCTACCGCCACGGGCCGCTGACTTGCGGTGCACTGGGGCAGGGCCACGGGAGCAGAGCAGGTTCTCGTAGATGACAAAGGGGGTTGTCGCGGAGTGTCTCGGTGGACAGTGGAAGGTGTACCCCCAGGGCATGATGCAGAGTGCAGAACCACGCAGAAACAGTCACTATGGTGGAAATGAATGGAACAGACACATGTCGAACACCAAGTCCGGCCCAGCCAGATGATGATGCAAACAACCCCCAGGCCATGGACTCAGACGCCACCAAAGTCCAACCAGAAAGTGCCCATGACTCATTGTGCACAGAGTTAGTGGCACTAGTGCTGATAGGGGAGGCCGCCTGCGATGAGGCGTGTCCAATGGTGTGGACTCCTCCATATCTTACCCAAGACACAGTTCCACATGTGTGACCTACCGGACCGCAGTGTAGGCCTGAGGCAGCGGTCAGCAGGGGCCATTCACCGAGTGTCGCCGGCTTGCTTTGGATGGTCCCCCCGGCCTGCGTAGTTCAGGTTCAGTGGCACCACGGGACGCGGACTTGCGGTGAACAGGGTTGGTGGCACCAGGTCAGTTGTTGCTAGTGTTCGGTCACCTCCGTGACGAGGATCCGGCTTTCATCCGGACTGAGCCGCATCTTCCTCTTACTCCTCTCCGTGCGTTCACTGGTATGGACTCTGCCATTCATGAATCACGACTAAGTGCTGGATGTGGGACCTACTGGACCACAGTGTAGGCCTTGGGCAGCGGTCAGCACGGGCCCACAGACACGTGTCGTGTGCTTGCGATGCAGACTTTGGCCTCACTGATCGGAGGGAGTTCAGTGATGTGGACGCTGCCACGGACTTGGGGTCACTGCCATTCAAGACTCAGGACACAGTTCCACATGTGGGACCTACTGGGCCGCAGTGTAGGCCTGAGCCCTCATCCAAGTGTCGCCGGCTTGCGTTGAACAGGGTTAGTGGCACAACGTGTCGCCGGCTTGCGTTGAATGAATGAAAGAACATTTCTAAAGCGTGTGGTTACCCGGGGGCATCCCAGCGCTGTGGCGCCATTTATGCTTTGAGCAGATCAGGGAAAGAGAAAGGTTTTCAGAAGTTTTCTAAAATTAAGATAGTTAGGCTCGGAACGTATATGGTGGGGGAGGTTGTTCCAGAGCCTGGTCGCGTTTTATATGTGAACAATCGGCCTCCACTTCGTGATCGGTTGATCTTAGGAACTGAGATTGAACCCTTATTATCAGATCTCAGGGCTCTGTTGGGTCGGTAGGGTTGAATCCATGAACGAATCAAGAGCGAGCCTTTCCCGGAGAGTGCTTTGTGTGTAATGCACAGTGCCTTGAATTGAATTCTTTCCTGAATAGGGAGCCAATGCAAGGTAGCAAGAGAGGGTTTCACTGAGAGGCGTCTGGGAATATTCAGAAGCATGCGGGCTGCACAATTCTGTACCGTTTGCAGTCTTTTGGTGGTTGCCTGGGGGGCTCCCAGGTAGACAGCATTAGCATAGTCCAGTCATGACAGAATGAGAGCCTGGACTAGCAACCGTCTAGCAGCAAATGGTAACAGGGGGAGTATCCTTCTAATCATTCTTAGAAGGCCATAGCAACTGGCTGCGACTTTACGTGCTTGTTCTTTGAAATCAAGGTTGCAGTCGAGCCAGACCCTAAGCTTTTAATCTGTTTTTTGGAACAGGGGTGATCCTAAGTAGCCTGGCCAGAGGAGATCTATATTTGAGGGGGCGGATTTCCCCAGGAGCATGAGTTCGGTCTTTGCTCCATTAAGTTTTAAGAATGAGTTGTTCATCCAATTGAATACCTTCTCGAGGCAGGAGGCTAAATCAGGACCATATTGGTTGTGTTGTTTCAGGGAGACGACTAACTGGGTATCGTCGGCATATGTGAAGATCTGTATACCAAATGGGCATACAATTTCTGCCAGCGAGCTCATGTATATATTGAACATGGTGGGGCTTAGGGAGGATCCCTGTGGGACCCCACATGTCAGGGGTATTTGTTTCGAGGAGGATTCTTCTTCAAAGACTGTAAAGACCCGGTTTTCAAGGAAGGACTGTAGCCATTTTAATGCTAATCCAGTCACTCCCGCCACCCTAAGTCTTTGGATCATCAGATGGTGATTAATCGTATCGAAGGCTGCGCTAAGGTCCAGCAAAATCAGGGGCGCGTAGCCTCCGTTCTCAAGAATCTTCCTAGTTTCCTCTACAATGGCAAGAAGAGCAGTCTCCATGCCCTGTTGGGATCTGAAACCTGTCTGAGTGGGATGAAGGCAGTTATTATTTTCTAGGAAGGCTGAGAGAATCGAATTAGTATGCTTCTCAGCTAATTTGCTTAATCCAGGCAGCAGGGAGATGGGTCAATAGTTTGCCCAATCTTCTGGGTCAAGGTTTGGTTTTTTTAGGAGTGCTTTGACCCTGGCGTGTTTCCATAGGGATGGCACGATCCCTGTCTTGAGTGATGTGTTTATCACATCAAGTATAACTGGCGACACAACCTCCGTGATCTGATGAAGAATGATAGGGGGAGCGGTGTCTGTGGGGGAACCCGATTTTAACTCTCTCAGGAACCCTTGTAGGGTGGTAAGATTTAGAGGAGGGAATTCTTCCAGCAGGACCTGTGCTTTCGGGATTGCAGTATCTGTTGATGAAAGAGTTTGATGATCTATAATTTGAGGAAAGGACTTGTAAATGGTTTGTATTTTTTGAGAAAAAAATTCTGCTATTTGATTGCACCAATGTTGGACATTGTCAAATGTGGTAGGGGGGCTGGGGGGTGTGAGGAGCAATTTGGCAATCTTAAATATTTCACATGGGGAGTTTGCAGCTAATGTGATTTTTTCTTGATAGTAGAGAGCTTGGGCATTTTTTATTTCGGTTTTATAAATTTTGATAGCTTCTCTATATTTAGCTTTCCTGGAAGTGGAAAAGTCCTTCCTCCAGCTTCTTTCATATTTTTTACTTAGCTGTTTCAGTTCGCGTAGTTTCTGGGAATACCAGGGATTTTTTTTCCTCCCACCTTTTCTGAAATCTCTTTCCTTGGGAGGACTCGATTAAGTGATGACTCCAGCAAATTATTGAAATTGTCGTTTGAACAGGGTTAGTGGCACCACGTGTCGCAGGCTTGCGTTGAACAGGGTTAGTGGCACCACGTGTCGCAGGCTTGCATTGAACAGGGTTAGTGGCACCACGTGTCGCCGGCTTGCGTTGAACAGGGTTAGTGGCACCACGTGTCGCCGGCTTGCATTGAACAGGGTTAGTGGCACCACGTGTCGCAGGCTTGCGTTGAACAGGGTTAGTGGCACCACGTGTCGCAGGCTTGCGTTGAACAGGGTTAGTGGCACCACGTGTCGTCGGCTTGCGATGCAGGCTTTTGCTTCACTGATTGGAGGGAGTATAGTGATGTGGACGCTGCCACAGACTTGGGGTTCCTGCCATTCAAAACTCAGGACACAGTTCCACATGTGGGACCTACTGGACCGCAGTGTAGGCTGAGCCCTCATCCACGTGTCGCCGGCTTGCGTTGAACAGGGTTAGTGGCACCACGTGTCGCCGGCTTTCGATGCAGGCTTTTGCTTCACTGATCGGAGGGAGTTCATTGATGTGGACGCTGCCACAGACTTGGGGTCACTGCCATTCAAAACTCACAACTCAGTACAACATGTGCCAAGAACTGGGCCGAAGAGTACGCCAGTGGAGTATGTCAATGAAAAAGTAGTACTGTGGGTCAGCGTCGTGGAGGCCAGCGATGGTCTGCGGAGGCTGCAAAGGTCGCGGGACTGGGGCTTGGAGCTTGCACCGGCACGTGGTGGACCCTGTTTGACACACGCCGGTGTCGGCAGGTGAGCGGAGCCTCCTTGGTGCGCTGGGGCAGGCATGACGGGTCTGGGGACCAGCAGCCTGGGGTGCAGCAGGCGCACAGGGACGCAGGCCCCACCCCGCACAGCACCGGCCTCGTGGTGGGCTGAGAGGCGCCGCCCTGGCAGACACGTTGGCCATTCCGAATGAGAACCACGCCCAGTGAGACGGGCTTTTCATTCACACCCCTACGCAGGCCTGGCATACACAGGGCCAACCCACTCCACCCGCGCATACAGGGGGGGCCGTAACAAGCGACATTTCCGTGTTCTGTCCCACCGCCTGTGGGGACATGGTAGCGTCCACTGGCCACTACACTCCATGCACCAGCAGTTAATGTCCACGTGGCCATTTCTGTGGTTTGCACACTGAAGTCTGTCCGGCACATCCACGCCACACCTGGCATTGGGTAGGTTCTCATTCATTAGTCACTTGCCGCTCTCGCACATGCCTGCTCCAGGCCTCTCCTCACATTTTAATTTTTTTTATTTTTTATTTATTTATTTGAGAAGTTTTATATAGCGCTGGCTAGACCCGGAGGTATCAGAGCGCTTTACATGAGGAATAATGTTCACAAAAGAACAGTGTTACATAGTTACAGTGGTTTCAAGAGCATAACAAAGCATAAAAGAAAGACAGTGTTAAATAAATAACATCCGTTGATGGTGCCAAAAATAACATGGAAGACAAGTCCTGAGAAGCACAGAAGGTAGAGGGGGAAAAGCAAGGGGGTAGGATTACGTATCAAGTCTAGGAAGACCGGTCATGGCGATGAAAACGTCCGTGGATACCAATAAAGTTAGAGTAAGTAAGCCATACAAGACCGGAGGCTCAGAGGGGGTCAACAAAGGGCGAATTGACAATCTGGCGGTAAAGGGCGCTGACCTGTGGCGAGGAACAATCAGGGGGACCCTTCGGATCCGCAAAATGGAGGAGCCAGAACAAAGACCCCATAAACTGCCTGGACAAGATGGCGGGATCGCTGGTCGACAAAAGTCCGAATAATAATAAGAAGCCAGCATTAAAGAACCTACCCCAAAAGCGGAGATGAATGGGGAATGCAGCCGTCGGTTCGGGAGGGAGAAAAGGTAAAGGGACGCAGATCACTCTCGGGGTCCTCCAAATACTGGGGACATCAGCACGGGCGTTGAGACATCGTCTCGGAAGAGGAAGGCAGTTGCTGAGCCAGGAGGGCGAGCAACTCGGAGAAAAAGGAAAGCGGGTTCAATGGTGCAGTACAGCAGCGTTGTGTGGTAATCTTTGCTGCGTTCACGTCGGTTCACGTTCCTGTGCAGCGGGACGTCAGGAAACTGAGACTCAGTTCCGGAAATTCAGGCTACGGTCGGAGGAGAGAGAGATCCTCCGCCATAACTCCAGCAGCCATCCAGGAAGAAAGAAGATCCACGTTATCTTGGTATCTCATCAGGGAGGCAGGGGAAGAAAGCGACACAGCGGAGAAGACGAGGAGAGCTGTGCCCGAAGTCCGGCTGGGTAGGTGACGGCTGAGGCGGCAAAAGCCGGAGCCAGTCTCCCCTATAGCCGATCAAGCAGCTCCACTGGACATCGGCCAAGATGGCTCGGTCTCCGCGGTCGGGACCTCGATCACGCCTTCATCTGAGGATCTTGAGCCACAAAGCCGGAGATTGGAGGGACAAGGACCGCAGTCGAAGCATGACCCCAGGTGAGTAAAGGGGTCCGGGTAGGAGGTAGATATCGGGGGATTAAGGACAAAAAGGCCATCCCTTGTCGGGAGCTCCCGGCCGGAGCTCCTCACCTGTCGGGCTGTGTCCTATTGTGTGGCTGTGGTGCCATGCCGTGGCTGGGTTGCGTGCATGGCAAGCCCAGGTTCCCAATGGAGTCGTGTTGTCGTGTTTGGTCGGTTGGCATGTTGTGTGGCATGTTGCATGTAGTTTTGCTGCATGCCCATTGCTGGTGTCGTGAGTTGCATGACTGTGGAGTGGAGGTGTGTGGTGTGTTCATTTGGTACTTACCAACGAGCAATGCATTTCCATAGGTGCCATCCTGGGAGCGCTGGTTGATGATGGACTGTCGGGAGATGTATGAATCATGCACACTGCCTGGGGAGTTGGTCACAACATTGTTGAGGAGTCCCCGGTGGTCCACTATTGCCTGCACATTGAAGGAATGCGTGTGCTTTCTGTTGCGGTAGTTGTGTGCAGTGTCGGCAGGGGGCACGAGGGGTACATGTGTGCAGTCAATTGCCCGCAACACGTGAGGGAATCCAGCTATGGCATAGAGGCCTTGCTTGGTCTCCAGCTGCTCCTGCGCAGTGTGGGTGAAGTGGAGGTGCTGGGGTACCAGGCTGAAGATGGCATCCGGGACAGGTGTGATGAACTTGGATTGGGCTGGCTGTGAGACTCCTCCAACTCTGGCAGTTGTGGGTTGGAAGGTACCAGAGGCCAACATGTGCAGCACAGCCGGCAGCTTTGTCTGTGGAGGGATGTTGGTTGTCCGCTGTGTTGGTACCGTCAGCCGGTGGGCGATGTGGGTCAGGATGCGGGGGATGGTGGTCCTTTTGGGCCTGTAGTGGGCAATGACCTCCTCTGGCGTTCGGTCTGTGCGGCTGGTGCGTTTACGGTGGGTCCGCTGTCTTTGTGTATGCTGCCTCTGTGGTGGTCCGGGTGGGGGGGGCGGGGCGGGTCCTGGGGGTGGTGGCGGTGGGTGTTGTGGCCCTCATGGGTCTCCGAGCTGCATGATCATTGGCTCCATGGCATCTGTGGGTCTTCAGTTGTGGCTCTTGGCTGGGCTCCCTTTCATGCGGCAGGTAGTCGTCCTGCTTAACACCGGCATAAGGCAGGTGTTAATTCCCTGCTGCTACCGCGGCTTATTGCCTGTTTTTGGTTCGCATCGCAGATCTGGCAGTTTGTTGTGAAAGTGGTGTTGTGGTTTTTTCGTCAGTTTTTGCATGGGAACGCCTACTCTGCATCTCATTAGGGTTAGTTGGTGATGTGACCCGCGGGGGTAAAATTTGCGGCAGTTATCGCGGGAATACTGGCGATGTCTGCAGTTTGCACACGCTTGTGAATGGGGCGTTAAATCTATCTCCACTTTTGATGCGTTAAGGTGGGGATAACTCGGCGATAAATCCTTGTGAATATGTCCCTCTGCTTGTTGCTGACCTTTATTTTGCCTCTTTATGCTAGTTTCTCACCTTTATCATCCCTCTTTCTGCTCGATTGTGAGCTCTGTTCTTCTTTCTGCTAGTTTCTCGCCTTTATTTTGCCTATTTCTGCTCTTCTGTGATCTTTATTTTGCCTCTTTCTTCTCACTGCTCGCCTTTATTTTGCCTCTTCCTGCTCGTTTCTGATCCCTATTTTGCCTCTTTCTGCTCGTTGCTGGCCTTTATTTTGCCTCTTTCTGCTAGTTTCTGACCTTTGTTTTGCCTCTTTCCAGCTCATGGCTGATCTCTATTTTGCCTCTTTTGACTTGTTTCTGACCTTTATTTTGCCTCTTTCTGCTAGTTGCTGATCTGTATTTTGCCTCTTTTTGTCCATTGCTGGCTTCTAGTTTCCCCCTTTCTGCTCGTTGCTGACATTTATTTTCCCTTTTTCTGCTCACTTCTGACCTTTATTCTGACTCTTTCTGCTCATTTCTGAGTTTATCTTGCCTCTCTCTGCTCGTTGCTGACCTTTATTCTGCCTCTTGCTTCTTGTTTATGACCTTTATTTTTCCTCTTTCTCCTCACTGATGATCTCTATTTTGCCACTTTCTGGCTGTTATTGGCCTCTATTTTGCCTCTTTCTGCTCTTTGGTGGACTCTATTTTGCCTCTTTCTGCTCATTGCTAACCTCTATTTTCCCTCTTTCTGGTCATTTATGACTTTTAATTTCCTCTTTCTGCTCATTTCTGACATTTATTTTGCCTCTTTCTGCTTGTTGCTGATCTCGATTATGCCTCTTTCTTACGATTGCTGGCCTCTACTTTGCCTCTTTCTGCTCGTTGCTGACCATTATTTTCCCTCTTTCAGCTCGTTACTGGCATTTATTTTCCCTCTTTCTGTCTCACCTTTTTTAGCCTCTTTCTGCTCATTTCTGATCTCTATTGTGCCTCTTTCTGCTCATTGTTGCCCTTTATTTTGCCTCTTTCTGCTCATTTTTGACCTTTAGTTTGCCTTTTTCTGCTTGCTGCTGGCCTCTAGATTGCCTCTTTCTGCTCGTTGCTGACCTTCATTTTCCCCATTTCTGCCAATTTCTGACCTTTATTCTGGCTCTTGCTGCTCGTTTATAACCTTTATTTTGCCTCTTACCGCTTGCAGATCTCTATTGTGCCTCTTTCTGCTCGTTACTGACCTTAATTTTCCATCTTTCTGCTCATTTCTGACCTTTATTCTGCCTCTTTTGCTTGTTTCTGACCTTTATATTTCCTCTTTCTGCTCATTGCTGGCATTTATTTTGCTTCTTTCTGCTTGTTGCTGACTTCTATTCTGCCTCTTGCTGCCCGTTTCTGACCTATATTTGTACTCTTTCTGCTTGTTGCTGACCTTTATTCTGCCTCTTTCTGCTAGTTTCTGACCTTCATTCTGACTCTTGCTCATTTCTGATCTCTATTTTGCCTCTTTCTGCTCTTTTCTGACCTTTATTCTCCCTCTTTTAGCTCGTGTCTCACCTTTATTTTACCTTTTTCCTGCTCATTGCTGACCTTTATTTTGCCTCTTTTTTCTCATTGCTCTCCCTTATTTTGCTTCTTTCTGCTCATTATTGACCTTTATTCTGCCTCTTTCTGCTGGTTACTCACCTTTATCTTGCCTCTTTCTACTCGCTGCTGACCTTTATTCTGCCTCTTTCTGCTTGTTTCTGACCTTTTTTCTGTCTCTTTCTGCTTGTTTCTGAGCATTATTTTGCCTCTTTCTCCTTTCCCCCATGGATTGCGGGAATAGCCTCAAGGCCCCCATGGTCCCAACTGGCTCCAGACTCTTGCGGGAGCCGGCATTGCTCCTGCAAGCTGGGAGCTGCTTAAAATAGCAGCTCCTTGCTTGCAGGAGCAATGTTTATATCTGTTTCCCTGCATGCATATTTGCCAGCAGGGAAGCACATGAAAACTCCACTTTCTGAAAGCCGAAGCTGTTGACAGCTCCGGCTAGCAGAAAGCAGAGTTATGTTTGCTTTTGCTTGGTGGGTGATGTCAGCATAAGCAAACAGCTACCTCCCGAGGGTGGGCATCTCGTGAGGTAGCAGGAGCCGGCCCTGGGGGGACGGTCCCCAGGGCCATCCATGGCTCCTCGAGGGGGGCCATGCGGCCACCCTCCAACGGTTATTTTAGCCTCGGGAGGTGGTGGTCCTAGGGGCCGGGGGTCCTCAATAAACCCCCTTAAATATTTTATTTTAGCCAGAGAAGTGGCGTTCTCTGGGGCATAGGGGGCAATGCAAGGCCCCCACTTCTAATAAAGTACATTTGTCCCATGGAGGTGGCGGTCCCTCGAGCTGCGGGGGGGCTGTGTGGCACCCCCACATTCATTTATAAACTTTTGCCCCGGGGAGGTGGTGGTACCCGGGGAGCAGGGGGGCTGTGTAGCCCTCACATGTTTTTCTATCGGTAGTGGTCCCTGGCCCCATGCGCCCCCTCCTTTTCTCAGCCCCCAATGCCCCCTGGGACCTGGCCTACTGGGGGGCAAAGTAATGGAACAGCATTGGAGACTGTGTTTTTAAAAAACAAAATCTCCTTGATCCATGCACAGATTTTTCTGTTTTCTTTTAAATGTTTTTTTCCATGGTGGGGTCGCTGAGGGACCCTGCACCACCACTAGGTACACTCATACAAAACCAGAGAAATTCAGCAGTTATAGTTAGCTGAGCTAACTATAACTCGCGCCTCCCCCGCAATGCACTGCTTATGACCCCACATATTACATCACTCATGACATGGTCAGTGACATCACTGATGACATCTCAAATGACATCACTGATGACATCATCTGGGGACTGTGAGTGGTTCTAAAAAGTGTATGAGTGTTAAATATATATACACCAAGGTGTATTGATGAATCAGTGGCTGTATGAGTGCCTGTATGGATGATTTAGTGGGTGCGTGACATACTGTATAAGTGAGTGATTATACGTGTCTTAGTGAATGTATGGGTGAGTGACTAATTTGTGTGAATGTCTGTATCAGTCTGTCAGTTGGTGTGTAAGTGGCTGCATGGGTTGGTGAGTAGGTACATGAGTGGCTGTATGGGCTATTGATTGGCATTCTGAGTACCTGTATGGGTATATGAGGGTCTGTGTGGGTGGGTGAGGGTATGTGTGACTCTCTGCATGGATGAGAGAGTGGGTGAATCACTGGCTGTATGGGTTCATGAGTGCATCTGAGAGGGGCTGTATGGGTGAGTGAATGTCCGTATGGTTGTGTTGGTGAGTGAATGGATTTGTCAGTAGTGTATGGGTGAGTAACTGCATATGTGAAAGGCAGATAGGTGAGTGTTGGAGTATATAAGTGACTATGTGTGAGTGAGTGAGTGAGTGTGAGAGTGACTGTATGGGTGAGTGTGTACTTGTGTCAGTGACTGTATAGGTGAGCAAGTATGTGTTAGTATCTGTATGAATAAGTGAGTTGGTGTGTGTATAACTATAGGTGAGTAAGTGACTGTATGATTGTTTCTATGGGTGAGTGAGTAGGTGTGTGAGTAGCTGTATCAGTGTCTGACAGTGTGTGAGTGGATATATGGGTGTATGAGTGGATATGTCAGTGGCTGTATTAGTGAGTGAGTGGGTGTATGAGTGGCTGCATGAGTGAGTGAGTGGATGTGTGTTTAGACCTACAGATCAGTGAGTAGGTATGCAAGTACTGGTATGGGTGTGTCAATGGTTTTGAGAATGGTAGTGTGAAAGTTGGAGTGGGTGTATTAAAGGATACATGGGGGTGTGAGTGGTGCATCACAGATTCTGTGGATGATGTCATCAGTGATGTCATCTGAAATGTCATCAGTGATGTCATCAGTGATGTCACGGACCATGTCATGAGTGATGTTATATGTGAGGTCATAAGCAGTGCATTGCGGGGCGCAAGTTATAGTTAGCTCAGCTAACTGAAACTGCTGAATTTCTCTGGTTTTATACGAGTGCAATGTCAGCCAAACTAAAACGTTCCTGTTTCCTTTGTTTTTTCCAGTGAATTTCTAAGGTTTTTTAAAATTCTATTTCTCAACTATAACATCCCTGGAACCTTTGGTTTTTTCAGTGAATTTCTAAGGTTTTCTAAATGCTAATTGTTAACTATAACGTTCCTGTATCCTTTGGTTTTTGAATTTCTAAGGTATTTTTAAAATTCGATTTGTTAATTGTAAGGTCCTTTTTTTTGTAAGTGAACCTCTAAGATTGTCATACTTTCTTTCTATAATTGGATATTGTGTATTATATGTATATAATACACCACTTATTTTTTGATTTCATATGTGTTTATAAGAATATACATTAATAATTGGTTTTATTTTTAACAATTTTTCAAGTCAGCACAACATTGTTTCATTAACCTGTGGAGATTCTATCATCAGTAAATCTATTTCACATACTGAAAAACACACCTAAAGACATTTTTTAAATTAAGTTTATCTATAAATATTTAGTAGAATATTGCTTTAACTTTTCCTTCTATGATCAATTTAGAAGAAAGCCCCCTTCACAAAAAAAATGTTTTATTTGCGACTACCGAAGTCACTGCGATGATGTCGGTAGTCGTGAAGAGTGTGTGGTTTGTACAAAGTGTAAAACATATATAGACATAATCTATAGTATATTTAACAGTAGAGCTGTATTGGTGTGTCGTGCTAGAGGCACTCCCAAGTATTGCAACCACGTGATGACCTTTGACTACCATTATTTTAATTGACTTTTGGTGCTTTGCCATACCCTAGCTTGAATGTACGACATAATTTTTCCTGCATGTGCCTTTTTTTCTTGAAGATTTCTTTCCTGTCTTCTTGTAGCTGCGGAGGGGGTGAGCTTTCACAGAGTAGAAGAGCCTTGCCAGGAACAGAATGTGTGGGATGTGCATTTGAAAGCATGAGAAAGAGAGAGAGAGGTATGGAATGTACTTCTTGGTCTCGAAGTGCAGTGTTATATCAGTGGTGCTTAAATGTGCATTATGTTGTACATTGGGAGATTAAGCGTGTAGTGTTATAGGCAGTGGTGCACAAATGTGCATTGTGTTGTACATTGGGAAGTATTATGAAGTTCTTACTATTGGCTTTGACATGCCCTCATGCCATCTTGAATTCTGACTCTGTCTAGCTTGAGCTAGATGACGTCGATAATTGCGGATAGCACGTGTTTTTCAACAACTCTGAAACATATATGTAGAGGTATTGTGAACAAGTTTAGTGTAGCTGTTTACTATTATAGTATTGAAAGTTCTGCTTTTCTTTCCATTTAAAAAAAACTACTTTATACTTGTATTTTGCATTTCCCCTTCACCACGGTAACCACGACTATTTCGGTCACCGCGAATATCACATGACCGGGAAAGCAAGAAATATCATTGGATAATATACTTTTCAGCAAAATCAATAGGAAGTACACACCCACTCCTCCTTCTTGAATCTTCTTTCATAGAACTTCATTTTTAGCAGGTAGATTCATATTGCTGTGCAAACCTTTTGGTCTTTTTTCTATCAGAAATGGCAACACAGCAAGGAGATGGGGGTTTGCAGGAACAACAGCTGGACTAGGATGTGGAGGAGGTGGAGACTAAAGATGTGGAAGAAGAGAAACCTCCACAAAAGATAGCCAGTGTGGCATGGGATTTCTTTACAATCCCATCAGGTGAATCAAAAACAGCTGCCAAACTTGTGCACTGCATAATCTGCAAGAAGACCTTCTCTAGAGGGGCGAATAAGAAATATTCATGTGGGACAACGTCCATGTTATACCATCTAAACACCTATCATAAAAACCTCTCCAACTGGCAATCAAGCAGAGGAAAGCTGGGGGACCATCTACTTCAGTGGCAGCAGCAACAATTCCTGGTCAGAAACTCCCTTCTAAGGTGCAGACTACTGCAATAGATATGGCTCCAGAGTTGTCAAGAATGGCCACCTACTGCATGGACTGTAGTGCTGTCATAAGTGCTGGTGAGCAGTGTCTTACAGCTATTTGCAATGCTGCAAAACAGCATACATGCTAATTTTCCCCCTTTTATATATTTTGCAAATTTTTCAGTACACGTTTTTTCAATTCCTGCTGTCCCAGGTGCCATTTTTGTAATTATAAAAAAGAAGAAAAAAAACTTACAACTTTACAAAAGCCTTAAAAAAAAGGTTCCTATTACAGTTAAAAAAGGATAAAGTATGTATATATGTTGGAATGAGTGTATGACTGGTATATGGATAATTGAATGAGTGCACAACTGGTGCATGAATGTTGCAATGAGTGCAGCAGTGGTGCCTGAGTGAATCTATGAGTGCATAAGTAGTGCCTGAGTGATTGGATGAGTGCAACGTAGTGATTGGATGATTGGGTGTGTGCATGGGTAGTGCCTGGTTGAATCGATGAGTGCATATGTAGTGCCTCAGTGAATGGAAGACTGCAACAGCATTGCCTGAGTGAATGGATGAGTGCATGGATAATGGCTGGGTGAATGGAGGAGTGCATGGGTATGGGTGAGTGCAAGGGTAGTGCCTGGGTGAATGGATGAGTGCATGGGTAGTGCCTGAGTGAATGGAGGATTGCATGGGTAGTGCCTGAGTGAATGGAGGCTTGCATTGGTAAGTGAATGGATGAGTGCCTGGGTAGTGGCCGAGTGAATGGATGAGCGCATGCATACTGCCTGAGTGAATGGAAGAGTGCAATGGTAGTGCCTGAGTGAATGGATGAGTGCATAGATAATGGCTGGGTGAATAAATGAGTGCAGGGATAGTGCCTGGGTGAATGTAGGAGTGCAGTGGTAGTGCCTCAGTGAATGGATGAGTGCAAGGGTAGTGGCTGAGTGAATGGATGAGGGCATGGATAATGTCTGGGTAAATAAATGAGTGTATGGGTAGTGCTTGGGTGAATGGATGAGTGCATGGGTAGTGTGTGAGTGAGTGGATGAGTGCATAGGCATTGCCTGGATCATAGGATGAGTGTATGAGTAGTGCCTGAGTGAATAGATGAGTGCATGCGTAGTTCCTGAGTGAATGGATGAAAGCAAGTGTAGTGCCTGGGTGATTGGATGAGTGCATCTGTAGCACCTGGGCGAATGGATGAGTGCATGCGTACTGCTTGAGTGAATGGATGAGTGCAAGACTAGTGCCTCGGTGATTGGATGTGTGCATGGGTAGTGCCTGTGTGAATGGATGAATGCATGGATAATGCCTAAGTGAATGGATGAGTACATGGGTAGTACCTGAGTGAATGGGTGAGTGCAAGTATAGTGCCTGGTTGATTGTGTGGGTCCATGGATAGTGCCTGGATGATTGCAAGAATTTATGAATAGATTGGATGAGTGCATGGGTACTGCCTGGGTGATTGGATGAGTAGATGAGTAGTGCCTGCATTAGTGGACGAGTGCGTGGGTAGTGCCTCAGTGAATGGATGAGTGCATGGGTACTGTCTGGGTGAATAGATGAGTGCATGGGTAGTGCCTAGGTGAATGGATGAGCAGACATGTAGTGCCTGGGTGACTGGATGTGTGTATGGGTAGTGCCTGGGTAAATGGACGAGTGTATGGGGACTGGCTAAATGAATGGAGGAGTGCATGGGTAGTGGCTGGGTGAATAGATGAGTGCACGGGTAGTGCCTGGGTGAATGGATATGTGCATGGTTAGTACCTGGGTGATTCGATATGTGCATGGTTAGTACCTGGGTGAATAGATGAGTGCATGGTTACTAACCGCCTGAAATGATAGTGCCTGGGTGATTGGGTGAATGAATGCCTAGTGCCTGCATGATTGGGTGAGCACATGGATAGTGCCTGGGTGATTGGAGGACTGCATTGGTAGTGCCTGAGTGAATAGATGAGTGTATGGATAGTGGCTGAGAGAATGTATGAGTGCAAGCGTAGTGACTCAGTGTATGGATGAGTGCAAGGGTAGTGCCTGGGTGAATGGATGAGTACATGGGTAGTGTCTGAGTAAATGGATGAGTGCATGGGTAGTGTGTGAGTGAATGGATGAGTGGAAAGGTATTGCCTGGATCATAGGATGAGTGTATGAGTAGTGCCTAAGTGATTGGATGAGTGCATGAATAGTGCCTGGGTGATTGGAAGAATGTATGAGTAGTGCCTAGGTGATTGGATGAGTGCATCGGTAGTGCCTGGGTGAATGGATGAGCACATGTGTACTGCCTGAGTGAATGGATGAGTGCAAGACTAGTGCCTGGGTGATTAGATGTGGGCATGCGTAGTGCATGAGTGAGTGTGTGAGTGCATGAATAGTGCCTGGGTGATTGGATGACTGCATGGGTAGTATCTCAGTGAATGGATGAGTGCATGGGTAGTGGCTGAGTGAATGGATGAGTGCATGCCTACTGCCTGGGAGAATGGATGAGTGCAGGGGTAGTGCGTGGATGCATGGATGAGTGCATGGATAATGGCTGGGTGAATGAATGAGTGTATGGGTAGTGCCTGGGTGAATGGATGAGTGCATGGGGACTAACTGAGCAAATGGAGGAGTGCATGGGTAAGGCCTGAGTGAATGGATGAGTGCATGGATAATGTCCATGTGAATGAATGAGTGTATGGGTAGTGCCATGGTGATTGGATAAGTGCAAGGGTAGTGGCTAGGGTGAATAGATGAGGGCACGGGTAGTGCCAGGGTGAATGGATCAGTAGAAGGGTAATACCTGGGTGAATAGATGAGTGCATGGGTAGTGCGTGAGTGAATGGATCAGTGCAAGGGCAGTACCTGAGTATTGAATGAGTAGAAGGGTAACGTCTGAGTGATTGGATGAGTGCAAGGAAGTGCCTCGGTAATTGCATGAGTGCAAGGGGAGTGACTTGGTGACTGGGAAGTGCACAGATAGTGCCTGGGTGATTGAGTGAATGCATGGGTACTGCCTGTGTGATTGGGTGAGTGCATGGATAGTGCCTAGGTGATTGGATGAGTGCATGGGTGCTGCCTGCGTGAGTGGATGAGTCCATGAGTAGTGCATGGGTAGTGCCTCAGTGAATGGATGAGTGCATACATAGTGTCTGAGTCTTTGCATAGTGCATGGGTAGTGTCTGGGTGATTGGATGAGTAGTGGCTAGGAGATTAGATAAATTCGAGTGCAGTACCTGAGCGATTGGATGACTGCTTAGGTAGTGGCTGGATGATTGGACAAGTGCAACAGTTGTGTCTGGGAGATGGGATGAGTACATGAGTAGTAACTCAATGACTCCATCACTAAATTAGAGATTTGACACACGTAATATATCTCGACCTCCAACCACTGTGAAAAAATAAAAACAAACAAAAATGTATTAGAATTTCATTTAGAACATTAGGCAACCAAACAACATTCAGTATTTGTTAAGCAAAACTTTAATTCAACTTAGACAAATGTTTTATTGTTTTTTCCTGTTTTCAGCTTTCATACTTGTTAACTTTCAATAGTGCTTTGTATGAAGACTCATCATGAAACAGTGGGAAAAAACAATCAATGGATTGCAAAAAAATCCCAAATGTGCACATTAGATCAGTACAACTATGTCATACTGTTCACTGCACTCACTACAAGTTTTTTAATACTGGCTTGCTGATAGGTTACTACCTTAATGAAAGCAACTATATGGTAAAACTGTTTCTGATATTCTTATGTCTAGTACAAAATGTGCAACAATTATGAAGCAGTCTTCATTTCTGCATATCCTTTTGTAAATAGCAACCTTGTTAGACCAAATGATGTCTAAAATGTTCTTAGTCAATGTATGAAAAATATAACTCATAGTACTATGTAGAAGTTGCTGTAGCAGAAACAAAAGGGGCCTTTTGTTTAGTGGTGAAGAGAGCTTTCACATGCAACTAAAGGCTACTGGTATTATAGTATCTCCATTTACTTTTTATCTGTAGTAACACAATGTAGTCTTCAAATATTTATAAATTCCTTTCTGGCAGTTAAAAAGAGTCCTTCATTTCTAACAGCTTGCTGTAGACAATACCCCCAAGAGGTCGAATATTGTCTCATAAACACATAATTCATATATATGTCAACACAATACCACATTTTCTTATCATAGATTCTCCAAAGAACTTCGGTTATAGAATTTGCAGATATGAGTTTAGTAACTTTTTGGGTAGTCTTGATTTGAATGTCACTTGTATGTCATTGCACTCTCTCCATCCTGTTTGACATCTTAAATATATTGTGTAGTTCCCAGGGGTTAAATTAACTCCTTCATGAAATATGATTGCTATAGTTGTGAAAGTTCTTTGTGAGATGGAAATTTGTGCAGCTTTAAAGTTCATAATTTCAGTTCCTAATTTAGTACTATCCACTCTGCATAGTTGTAGCATGACTATGATATATTTTCCATTCCTCTGCAGAAACAACGTTGACCTAAGTTCTGATCTGCAGCATGGACAGGTCATATCTTGATGGGCGTTTGTAGTTAAATCTTCAAACAGCACAGCTTCACAATCTGGTAATGTCAAGTATAGGAATCGTTCTGAATTGATTTCAGTGCTAGACGTAAATTCACAATCTTCACAGTTGTGGGTCCATTTATAACTTAAACCAAATAATTTATTGATATTCACATCTTCTTCATCTAATAGTCCTAGCATTACGATCAGAAATCCTTGAGCATTCTGCTGAAGATTTTGACTTGGTACTTTTTTACGCCAAAAGAATTCAATCACATTTCTTGCTGATTTATTATGCAAATGAACTCCTGTTTTTAGAATATGATTCACGGCATATGGGACGCGAAACAAGTCACTCTCAAATAATAGGTGGAATTCATATGGAATAAACTGACGAAATCTAGGATCTTCTGAATAAAGTCTACTACATCTATACTCAGCTGCAGGTATTTGCACATGCCGCTCATCATACCTGCCACCTACTCCAGTAGGAAAAATGTGGGACACACCGAGCTTCTAAACTTTTTCCCACACACTTAATGGAGCTCCTTTTGCTTCCTTCATTTGAAACAGCTCAATGGCATCACCAATACCTTCTTTAGAATGCAAAGGGTGGCCATGCTATAATGGTCATAAATTTCTTCTGTCCTGGACGGATCCACCTTCCCAATCTGACCTGTTGCTGGAAATATCTGATACTCCATATGTGTGATATTTCACAGGCTTTCCACATTTCTATAGTAAACATTGTTTTGTACCAGATATAAAGTTGCTTTTTCAACTTTGGTAACATCTACTAACTCCTGCCATATCTTCTTGTTCTTGGTACAAGAATTACTAGTCCTTCCTCTAAATCTCTATCTACCCCACCCATTTGAATATTTTTCTTGACATCTAATGTCAAGTACACTACTCTACTTTTAGACCTTTTTGCAGCTCTGTTGGGGGCAACTTGCCTGTATTTGGCTCCATACGTACTATAGCCTGAAATGGATGGATAGTTTGGATATGATTGGACTCATAAATATTTAAACCTTGAAGTGCTTCTGGAATGGGAACTAGTTCTAACTTGTTATGCACAGCTCTATCAGGCATTTTACTATCCTCTAACCTATTGTAGCAGTACCTACATATAACTTGTTGTGTGGACAAGTCAAATCTTTCTTTCTATAAACAAGCACAGTGCAAACTTTTGCCACTTATCATTAGTCTCTATTTCACTTTTTCAAATATAAGTCAACAGACCATGTTTGATTCTGGTAGTGAATGTGTCGACAGCTTATACAAACATACACTGGTTTTTCAGCACATACTGTCTTAAATTTTGTAATCTCTTCTTCAAATCTATCAACTTTAGTACCTGGGTCCTGTTCTACAACTCCTCCTTTTATCAACTCTTAAATTTCCCTACAGTCCTGCTCTGGACTAAAGAAACAAAACTGCACATCATCACAAACCTTTTCTACCTCTGCCACAGTACCATGCAGAAGTGCCCTATTCATTTCTCCTAAACATAAGCTAGTGGGTGTACCTGCACATTTGTATGCTTTCTCACCTTGCAAGGATCCAAACCTTGTAAAGTACTTATTTTGTGTTTTAAATTTCGCCTTGGAAATATATACGTAGGAATATCCTTAATATATCAATGAATTGCTGTCTAATACTAAAATCACTACTACAATTCCATTTGTATACAGGGTCTGACTATGCCTCCCTTATACCTCTTCTGCAATGACTTCTTCTACATTTCCAGGTACCATCACCTCTTTTACTATAGGACTGCCATTCTTTATTTCATAACATCGTCCGCTTTCATCAATAGCTTGAACCAATCTGTTATCCTGGAGATAGCTTTCTTCATTAAAGAAAGGCTCTGTACTAGAAGTATGCATCCATTCTACACTAAAACTGTACAAAAGGTACTTCTATTCACTGATTTTTTCTTCTGGTTTTGTCTTTTCATGCACAACACTATTTTGTCAAGGTGTTCATTCTATTTAGAATCAAAATGAAAAGCTTCCTCTTCAAAGCAAAGGCCTTATCAACTACTCTCTCAACTCGTTCTTTCTGTTTCAGTGGCTCTCTCCTTCTTCTATACTTCTTCATAGTTCTTTGTAGATTTATAACCACTCTACTACGAAACATTCTGGCTCTGATTTCCTTAAACTGCTTCTGTCTCCTGCTTAAGGTGCATCCATGCTTTTACAATCTTATCTGTTCTTGCAATGTACGGTTTGTCCACTCTGATTGTTTCTCATAGGAATAATTTAATTTTCTTTATTTTGTAATCTTTGCAAATGTGTGCATATACTTTTAAGAAATGTCTTTGTCCTCTTACCAGTAGCTCTTTTTTCTTTCACCACTTTTTCTGTATTTTGCCCCTTTTGTAACTCATTTCTGCAAACATACTGTAGTTGCTTCTGTTGCTTTTTCTTCAGAGCTTTTGTAGGCATTGTAACTGTGTGTAGTTACGTAGATATTGTTCTGTAATTTCACCCTAGCCAATCTACCAACTACTTTACTAGTGACTTACACATAATACAAAAACAGATTTAATGTTATGTTTCAATTTTAAATCTAAATCTAAATATGAACCTAGAAATATTACTACATGCACTTACTTCAATATAACAAACCCAGAGCAAAATACTAAACTTTATTTATTAGTTACCTTTTAACAATTTAGTACCCTTTGGTAAAACACATCTACAACATATCTCACTTCTCACTTACACATGGTGAAAGAACAGTTTATCCCTTTTGTAGTAAAATGTAAAATGAACATCAAGGCAAGGAGGCATATTTACAAGCCCCATGTACTTTCCAGAGCGTCACCTTTTTTGATACACAGGCGCCATAATGTGGTGCTCCATATTTACAAAGCCACGTAAAGCCACTCTGCGTAGCTTTTCATGGCCTTATAAATACAGGCGCTGTTCAGGCAGCACATTGTGTGAAAGAAGCATGCCATGGGTGTTGCTGTGGGTGTTCCCATGCAACACCCATGGTTTCTGCCACATACCCAAATTTACAACAATTTGTAAACCTGGCAATGCATCAGAATCCTATCAATCCCCAGGGAGAATACTTTTCTTTTTCCTCATTTTTTCCTATTTATATGCGTGCTGCATTCTACAGCATGCATACAAAAAGGCAAATACCTCTTCTGCATGTTTCTGTACAGGAAGGTGTCCCTTCCTGCACAAAAACATTCATCCCCACTACACAGACACCCTTGCACCATTGCAAGGGTGCCTCCGTTGGTGCCTTGTAGCCAGTTCTGCACCAGCACAGGGGAGAGCATAGGGATCCATCATATTGTTGTAAATATGACGCATCCCTGTGATTTGAGAGTAATGCAGCCTGGCGCAGCCAAATGGCTTGCAGCTCCGCACTGCATTGATTTCTTCTAAATATAGCCTCAAGTGTACAAGTATATACAGTGTCTCAACACTATAAATACAAAAACACAACATAAGAGCTATTGGATGCCTCTCTACCACTGTGTTAGGGGAAACAGCCATCACATCGTAAGCATTACAATGCATGCGATTACAACGCGGTCGATACAACGACCGCGTTGTTACATCGCAGTACCATTACAACGCAGGTTGTTACAACGACTTGCTCTAGGGGACGCTCTAAACTAAGGAATAGTATAATTTACTATTCCAACACCTTCCCTACTGTTGCACACACTGGAGTTGGAATAGTAAATTATACTATTCCTAAGTCAAGCGCGCCCCCTAGAGCAAGTCGTTGTAACGACTTACATTGTAATGGTACTGCAATGTAACAACGCGGTCGTTACAACGACTTGCTCTAGGGGACGCTCTAAACTAAGGAATAGTATAATTTACTATTCCAACACCTTCCCTACTGTTGCCCCCTAGAGCAAGTCGTTGTAACGACTTACATTGTAATGGTACTGCAATGTAACAACGCGGTCGTTGTAACGACCACGTTGTAATCGCGTGCGTTGTAAACGCATGCGGTGTAAAAGGATATATTCTTGTGTTAGTGGTCTATTTACTATCTCAGTACTGTTCTACTTAAATGTATCAGATTTAAATTTTGGGAAATGGTGCATATAACATTCTGCACGTTAATGTCTATCAAAGCATATATCTCACTAATTCTTCCGACTACATCCAAAGAGTATGTCAAAGCTTACATATATATATTTCACCAGATGGTTCTAAAAGACTACATATTCTTCAGTAAAACTTTTAAAAACATGTATTTGTGGTTGAATACATGAACACTCCCTGTACGATTCAATTGGTGCATACATAGTATCTAGGTGATTCTTTGAGGATACAGGTACTGCCTAGATGATTCCCTGAGTATATAAGAACTCCATGGGTCGTTCCATATCTGAATAGTTACTGCCTGCATGTTTACATGAGTATATCACTTCTATCTGGGTATTTGGATGAGTGCATGAGTAGTGTCTGAATGATTAGATAAGTGCATAACTAATGGCTCAATAATTCAATAAATGCATGGATACTGATTGGATGATTAAATGAGTGCAACATTAGTGTCTGGATGATTGCAGGAGTGCATAGATAGTATATACATGATTTATAGTGTACACTGATAATGCATACTTGATTGTTTATGTACATGCATAGCACCTAGCAGATAGGATGAGTGCATGAGTAGTGTTTCAGTGATTGCATGACTATTTGCCTGCTGCCCATGTGATTTTGGTTCAGTAAACAGGTAGTGCCTGGGTGTTTAGCTAACTACATTGGTAGTGGCTTGATAATACAATGAGTACATCATTAATGTCTGGCTGATTACATGAGTGCATGACCCGTATGTGAGTGATTGCATGGCTCCATTGTTAAACCTTGAGAGACTGGATGAAAGTAAGTATACTGCTGGGGTGATTGTATTAGTGCAAGAGTATTCCCTCAGTAATTAAATGAGTACATAGCTACTGGATGAATAACAAGTTTACTACAATAGTACTCTCTACGCAATTAGATGAGTGCATGAGTAGTACCTGGGTGTTTGCATGAGTTCATGCATGTGCCTCAGTATTTCAATGACTGCATGGATTGTAAGTGTATGCTTAGATGACTGCATAGATTCTGTGCAAGTGTTACAATGACTGCATAGTTACAGCCTTGTTAATTGCATAAGTAAATGGTTACTATCTGGGTGATTAAATAAATGTATAAATAGTGCCTCTATAGTTGAATGACAGCATAATTTCTGCCTGCCTGATTGCAAGAGTATGTGTAGTGTCTAGGTAATTGAATAACTCCATGGATACTGAATCACTGATTTGATGACTGCCTCACTAGTGTTTGGCTGATTGCATGAGTACCTGACTACTCCCTGACTGACTATGAAAGTATCTTCATTACTGTTAAATATATAACAGTTGTGACTATATATCTGACTCATTGGTTATCTCCTTCTGTCACTATATGAAACTACCTGTTTTACTATATATATGATTTTCTACTGAGCTATGTGTGACTGAAGCCTAGATATCACACTTGGTATATAATTGCATACATGGCTCTCTAGCAGCATACATTGCTTTGTTCCTGAGCATCCACATGCATCACTAAGTTTCTAAAACGGAAAACAACATTTTAACATTTTAGAAAGCACAAAACCTTTTGTGAATGGTATAGCTACATAATTTCGAAAATACTTCTTCTGCCTCTAAAACATATATTCAGTATTTTCCAAACAAAAGTTACACTCCAAATGAAGCTAGCACAAGAACTCTCAAGGCATTCTGCACTATTAATCCTTCTCACTTTTAAACAAACCATGTTTAAAGAAAAAACACCACCCTCACCATATACATGACATTTTCATCAGCCTTACTGAACATAGAACACCATGTAAACATATATGCAATTTCTTAATAGATGTACAACTTCAAGCCATCATTCCAAAAACCTATACCTCGCTGCATCTTTAACTAAACTCAAAAGTCCCACTGCATATTTAGCTCTCTGCAACCACAAGAATCATATCTCACCATCTAAGCATATGCTAAACGATCATATAAGTTAAAAACCACATTGACAAACACTTCCCAATATATACCTAACAAGTATTACTTCTCTCTAATTCCTATACAGGCAGACAAAATGTTCTCATCTTTTATTTGTGACTACACTACTCCTGTTTAATAATGTTACTTAAAAGTACTACAACTCACAGAATGCAAATCACAGATGCATCTCTTTTGCACATGATATTTAGACATTTAAAACATTCTTAGTTCCTCATTGCAGCATTCCACAATAATATACTATTTATTTCAATAAAGTACACAATGTAATAAAGAGGCACTAATTCATTTTTCTTTTACTTCCCAAAACATTTACCACTAAGCTCTCAAACACATACCATCTAATACATACGGTTCATCTGATATAGTTTTTCATATCACAGTGATACTCTTTTTATCAAACTCCCATATACATCTTCATTTCTAATGTAATTTTGATAAAGGATTAAAAACTTATGTACATACTAGTGAATTGAGTTTGGAGATTATATTGTGGTTTTAGCTTTTTCTGGATAGTTTTGACACTGTTAGCATTTGTAAAAACCAAGCACAAGAATGGTACACCACTCTAATACAAAGCAACCATGAAATTGCAACTTCTTCAACTTTGCACTCTGTGATCATGAGAAAGGCAGCAAATGAAATCATGTCTTGCATTTTAGGCAGAACTATCTCCACTTGTGAATGGATAGTATCTGTTATCCCTTTCCTCCCCTTTAAAAAAAAACAGATTCCTATCTATGTGTGTTCGCAATGTATTCGCGATGATCGCGGAGAAACCGCGAAAAAAACGGGAGTCCAAACCTATATCTAGCTTCATTTAATTTTTAAAAAAAAATACTACACAATAGTTTATTATACATAGTCCTCAGTTGGAAAATGAAGCTAGCCATTACCTAAATTGTGTCATCACTCCTCAACTTTTTAAAAAAATTTCTGTCTCTTTATCACCCTTCCCCTCCAATACAATCCAGTGGAACCAGTAGGTCACAAGTTCACAGCACATTCTAGAAGGAACATGCTACTTCCAAATGAGATTCATCAGGTGTGGTTTACTCCACAGACTCAAAACAAAAGCATATCAATGTCTGTATTACATTTCTTTCTTTAAACAACAGCCAATAATAAGACTTCTTCCTGAGCCATCCAACACACTATTTCTTTCTAAACACCGCCATTGTAGCTTCTTTTCCTTTGGAAAATTATTTCATTCAGCTTGAGCCTTCTCTTGACTACTATTGCTCCTTCACTTCAAAATGCTTAGAGTATGGATTGTGGGCCACAGCTATATCGATTGAGCTAAAGACGCTGCAAAAAAGAGAGGTTTTGACAGGGACTTGGGTTTGCCAAATGTGCAAATTACTTGGTTTGGCCAGAGAGGGTTAAAGTTTAATCAGTTGCTGGCTTTCATTAAATCCATTGTGGATTCCCAATCTCCTCACCTCATGATTGTGCACTGTGGTGGCAACGACCTAGGCACATTGACTGGGGTAGGGCTCGAAATCCTAATGAAAGAAACCTTTGCAGAACTGATGTCACTTCTCCCTCACACTGTCTTGGTGTACTCTAATATATGTCAAAGACAAAAATGGAAGTGGTCAAATCAATTCTGTCCACAGATTGATAAAGCCAGGAAACATGTTAATAAAACTGTTTCTGCATTCCTCAGAGACCATTGCATGGGCTGGATCCATAACAACAATCTGCGTTTTGACATGCATGGAATTTAGAGGAATGATGGAGTGCACTTTACAGACGAAGGCAACAGGGTGTTTCTAAGTAACCTGAAACTCTGCATCCGGTCTTGTGTGTAGCAGCCATATGCACACAACCAACAAAACAGAACTTGTCAGAGCCACCCTAGTGCCCGAAATATTGTGAAGTCTTTTTCTAAAGTTTTTTTTTCTTCTTTAGTTTTTGAGAATTATCACGATGATGTCGCGATCCCCGCAGACACATCGCGAAAACGGAAAACAAAAGCAGACATTCAGTGGCCACCAACACATCCAAAAATATTATGTAAAAACATTGCCCTACACACATTACTATATACACTCTTCTTTCAAAGTATGTTTAAAATCATATTTTTGTACTAAGTTTCTTTAAAAACCATCTTTCAGACCTATTTTCCATTTTTGCGGCTATTCGGGACGTTGCGATGACGTCGTTAACTGTGACAATTGCGCCTTTTCCTTAAAGTGAAAAACATATATGCACACACATTACAGTATTTTACACACTAGAGGTTTATTACTGTACACTTCAAACTCATGTTTTTCAAGTGTATTCCTAGAACAACCATCTCTAAAACCTATTTTCCGTTTTCGCGATGAGACCGGAGATCGTGTTGACGTTGGTCATCGTGATGCCCGTGGGTACGTCGTAAATGCAGAAAGCGAAAGCAGGAATTCAGTAGCCACCACCCAAAAATCATAACTATATAATTAATTCTAACCATCACAGTAGATTACTCACTATATAAATAACTCTATAAAAACATTTATCAATATCTCTATAACAAATGCATACTAATGATTTGTTGATATACTTTTTTATATTTTCATCAATATTCTTGGTGACGTTGATAGTCACGATGTCCCCGCGATGGTACAAGGGAGGCCGAGCAAGCAATCGCAACGCCATCGCGAATATCGCGTGCTATTAAAAAATCTATTTGGACATATAACTTCTGTCACTAACACACCCATTTCCCAACCATGGGGTCAGAGTATCTCCACCCTGACCCTTATGTGTGCTTTCATTCAGATTTTCAGTCCTGGGAACAGTTCCTAATAGATAAAATGGCGGCCGCAACTTTCTATTCAGGTTGCGTACAGCCAATGGGAGCATTCCCGTTGGTGTGTGCATTCGCAATTCATCACAAAACCACCGTGAAACATCCGCGGCCAGAGATATCACAATAATTATAAACTTACATTTCTCTAAAACTACTGAACGGATTTACAGCAAATAAGCAAAAGGCAGTTTCTTCACCCAACATCTACCTCCCTGCCAAAGTTGGTGTAAGTCCGTTCAGCAGTTTGGGCTGAAGAGGTGGCAAAAGCTTCCTATGGTAATTAACATTTCAAACGTAACCTTATTTCATGCCCCAAATTCTTGGTCCCCACTGCACAGATCACCCCCAAACTTCCACAATTAATAGTACCCACCGTGACACTTTTTGGGCAAAATTTAATGCAGATTGGTCAAACGACGCCAAAGTTATAGCCAGGTCAAAAATGCTATGGAAACTAGGTCCTAACTATTACTACCTACTGGCAACAGCCAGTAGGATATATATATATATATATATTCACTGAAAAAACCATAGGTTTTAGGGACAGTTATAGTTAGTTGGACATTGCACTCGTACAAAACCCGTGAAATTCCCCCGTTATAGTTAGTCCAGCTAACTATAACTCGCGCCCCCGCAATGCACTGCTGATGACGTCACATATTACATCACTCATGACATGGTCAGTGACATCACTGATGACATCACTGATGACATCTCAAATGACATCACTGATGACATCATCCACGTGATAATCTGATGCACCTCCTCACACTCTAATATAACCTTTGATACACCCACTCTAAATTACAGACTGCCATTCGCAAAACCATAGACACTCCAACACCAATAACTACATACCCACTCACTGATTCTTAGGTCTACGCACACATCCACTCACTCACCCGTACAGTCACTCATACTTACGGTCACTCAGTACAGGACTATCATATGCACTCATACTCCTATATAGACACTCAAACACCGCCACTCATCCATAGAGGTACTCACACACCTAGTCAGTCATGCAAATAATTAAACACACTACCATTTACTCACCTATACAGTTATACACACACCAGCTCACTTACTCATACAAATAGTAGCACATTCTTACGCTCTTATACAATCACTGATACAAGCACACACTCATCCATACAGCCACTATCACAATCACTCACTCTCGCTTATAGCTATTTATATACTCCAACACACATATATACTGCCTTTCACATATGTAGTTACTCACACATGTACCACTGGGACATACATTCACTCACTAACACACTCTTACACACACTTACCCACCCATACAGTCTATCACAGTTGCACTCTTGAAACCATCCACCCAGTGAATCACCCACTCACACATCTATGCACAGAGTTGCACACACCCCTCCCACACAAACACTCAGGCACCCATACAGATACTCAGACAAGCATTCAATAACTCATATAGACACTCATGTAGCTATTCACAAACACATGCAGCCACTTACACAGCAACAGACAGACGGATACAGACATTCACCCAGTTTAGTCACTAACCCATGCATTCAGTAAGATACGTTAAATCACTCACTTATAGTCAGTCACGCACCTACTAAATCATCCATACAGACACTTACACACCCACTCATTCTTCAATACGTCTTTTCCTATATATATTAAAAATATTTAAACTTTACAGAAACACACAGTCACTGGATGATGTCATCAGTGATATCAGTGATGTCATTTGAGATGTCATCAGTGATGTCATCAGTGATGTCACTGACCATGTCATGAGTGATGTAATATGTGACGTCATCAGCAGTGCATTGCGGGCGCGAGTTATAGTTAGCTGGACTAACTATAACGGGGAATTTCACGGGTTTTGTACGAGTGCAATGTCCAACTAACTATAACTGTCCCTAAAACCTATGGTTTTTCAGTGAATTTCAAAGGTTTTTTAAATGCTAATTTGTAACTATAAGGTCCCTGAAACCTATGTTTTTTTCAGTGAATATATATATATATATATATATATATATATATATATATATATATATATATATATATATAGATATCAAGCGTTTGTGAACAAGGCCATTGTACTGGCCGAAACGCGTCATGGCAGGCAGCAGTGAGAAATAAAATAATACCTTCATTGCCACCACAAGAGGAGTTCGCCTGTTCCTTCTCGCCATCCTGGAGGTTTAGGAACGCTTGATATCTATATATATATATATATATATATATATATGAAAAAGCAAATCCCGGTTGTCACCAGACCTCCACGGCGTACAAACACAGGTATGGACCACACAAGGGATGATTTGAAAAAAATGCTGTGCTTTATTTAAAAATGACAACAGCAACCAGTCAGTCCTGGCCAGTGCCCCAGCATGACGCGTTTCGACCGAAACAACTCGGTCTTGTTCACATAACGCGCTACAAGACATTCAGTCATTAAATAGTGCAAGTGTTTAGAGAAAAGTTAAAAAAGCGATACACCTGTGTACCTTTCAACCAAAGTCACATGACATATAGACATGGAAGACATACTATAAATTATTACTACACAATGAATAAAGAGTACCTAAAATGCATTTAAAATGTGGAATAAACATTTAAAAATCTACACCAAATGTAAATACAAAATTGGAGTAAAAACAATGAATATCTAAAACCACATTAAAAAGAAGGAGGGAGAATGAATAATGCATCCATGGGTGTCATTAGCCACAATAAGTAAAATTAAATACATAATATATATATATGATTGACACACATAAGAACACTAAACCCTCACAACTAATATGTGCAAAATGGTACATATGAACTCATACTCATGTGCAAATAGTCTGCAGATGTAAACAATGTGTTGAATCTTATGGTTACTAAATGATGGTATGTAGCCAAAAAGTGCAAAAAAGTGCAAAAATGTGCTCATAGTGTAAAAAAACTTAAATATTATATTTAAATGACAACAAATAATCTCTGAGGCCCAGAGGAAACCCTTAGACAATCAAATCAATAAATGGCTAACAGCATCCCAGTTGTGATCACGGGCAAGTGCCCTTGCTAAATCAAAACGAATATATGAAAAAAGAGTACCATGAATTCGTGAATATAGAAAAAACTGGGTTGAAAAAATCAAAACCAAGCACGGAGGAATCATTACGGAGTCATAAATGTAACCATCACATAGAAAGACAACGGGAATAATCAGTATAGTTAAAAACCATGCTAAGAATGTTACAGCATAGAATAGATGCGGAAGTCAGAAGAAATGAAATGGGAAGAGATGAAATGGGAAGAGATTATAAAAAATTGTGCAAATCTTCCCCCATATTCAACCCATTAGGCATCTTGGTGTTGAGTTCAAGAATGAATTTTGATTCAAGTTGTCTTAACTGGCGTTCTCTATTGCCTCCACGAATAGATTTAGGAACTGCCCCAATGACAAAATAAACCAAATCATTTAAGTTACTGTTATGGGCTAATTTCAAATGTCTAGCAACGGGATAGCTGGGATCAGAATTGACTGTGGCTCTAAGGTGTTGTAGTATGCGGTTATACACCTGGAGCTTGGTGCTCCCTACATATTGCAAGCCACACGTGCATCGGAGCACGTAGACTGCAAAGTCTGTGCGGCAGGTGAAATGACCCTGTATTTGGACTGGAGTGTCACTGAATGCAGTCATGTAATCAGTTGTATTGATCCCAAACTTACACGCCCTGCAAGAACTACATTTAAAAAGCCACGTTTGGGCGTTAGCCAAGTGCTGGTAGAAATAACTTCTGGGCTGGTTCTTACCAAAATGTCTCTCATAGCAGGAGACCTTTTAAATGTAAGGACAGGCAATGCGGGTAAAATTAAAGAGAGGGTAAGGTCAGTTAATATAATAGGCCAGTTTTTTTGCACAATGCTTCTAATCTGTTTATGTTGTCTAGAATAGCCCGTGATAAGCCTCACTACTTGCGTATTGTCATTTGCAATAATTACAGAATTGTCAGTAATCTCAATCTGTGAATTGGACATGCCAAGGCAGGTGTCACGAGATGAGGCATTAGCTTTAGTGCGGGCAGAATTCAGATCTTTAGACTTGTACCCACGTAATAGAAATCTCTGTGTAGCTTCATTTTGACAGGATTCTAAATCCTTGTCATTGCTACAGATACGGCGAATACGCAGGAATTCCCCAAATGGGATGCTCCGAATGAGATGTTTAGGGTGGGAACTTGTTGCATGGAGGACAGAGTTCCCCGCCGTATCTTTTCTATGCAATTTGGTCTGTATAGCACCATCCTCGATATAGACTGAAACATCTAAGAATTCTACGTTCGTAGGGCTTATAGTGGCTGTGAATTTCAGATTGAGCACATTAGTGTTAAGAGTGTCCACAAATTCAAGAGCAGATGTCTGGGAACCCTTAAAAATCAAACACACATCATCGATATAACGCCACCAATGGCAAACATGATTTTCAAATATTTCACTGTGCTGACCTCTGAGGACATGCTCCTCCCACCAACCCACATGCAAACATGCGTAGCTAGGGGAGAAGCATGCCCCCATCGCCACACCCCGCATTTGATGGTAAACTTGCTTATTAAACAAGAAAAAATTATTTGTCAAACAGATCTTAATCATAGAAATCAACATCTTATTGTGTTCAGTATACCCAATGTCTCGTTGTCCTAAGTAATAGGATACTGCATTTATGTCATTTGAGATGTCATCAGTGATGTCATCAGTGATGTCACTGACCATGTCATGAGTGATGTAATATGTGACGTCATCAGCAGTGCATTGCGGGCGCGAGTTATAGTTAGCTGAACTAACTATAACAGGGGAATTTCACGGGTTTTGTACGAGTGCAATGTCCAACTAACTATAACTGTCCCTAAAACCTATGGTTTTTTCAGTGAATTTCAAAGGTTTTTTAAATGCTAATTTCTAACTATAACGTGTCTGAAACCTATGGTTTTTTCAGTGAATTTCAAAGGTTTTTTAAATGCTAATTTCTAACTATAACGTGCCTGAAACCTATGGTTTTTTCAGTGAATTTCAAAGGTTTTTTAAATGCTAATTTCTAACTATAACGTGCCTGAACCCTATGGTTTTTCAGTGAATTTCAAAGGTTTTTTAAATGCTAATTTCTAACCATAACGTGCCTGAAACCTATGATTTTTTTAAGTGAAATTCAAAGGTTTTTTAAATGCTAGTTTCTAACTATGCCAACAGAGGTAGGACATGTGAAGAAAGAAGAAAAAACGCACAGAAAGAAGCAAAAGATGTGCAGAAAGAACCAACAGAGGAGCAGAAAGAGGCCTTGTTGCAAAATCATCCTGTGCCCACAACTTTTTCAGACGGGTACTGGTGGTAACTGACTCTGACTAACCAGAGCCAGTGCGCGTTTGCACAGTGGTGAAGGGAGGGGGCCTGAGGTGACATGTGTGCAAACGCGCCCCGTGGCGCGTTTTAAGTTGCGGGATTAAGTCCCCTTGAATCCTGAGGGTCCCTGGGGCCCAACTAGCTCCCCAGGTACCTACAGTTAGGACCACAGAGCTGAGTTGCAGAGAGGCGTTCCGAGGCCACGCACTTTTTTTCACCTCTCTGCAACGCAACTCTGTTATGCTTACTGAAGGTACCTGGTGGGCTAGTTGGCCCCCAGGATTCAAAGGGAATTAACTCCCCAACTTAAAACGCACCATAGGGCGTGTTTGCGCACATGTCACCTGAGGCCTCGCCCCCTCCCTTCACCACTGTGCAAACGCGCCCGTGGCGCGTTTTAAGTTGGGGGATTAGGTCACCTTGAATCCTGAGAGTCCCTGGGGCCCAACTAGCCCACCAGGTACTTCCAGTAAGCACCACAGGCCTGCGTTGCAACGCCTGTAACAAATTGTGCAGTTGTGTTTAGGTAGTGAAGAGGGTCGTGCAGGGGGTAGTGTTTTAGGGTTTAGGGTAGTGCAGTGGTGTTTGTGTAGTGTAGGGGGTCATGCTGGGGGTAGATTTAGGGTTTAGGGTAGTGCAGTGGTGTTTGGGTAGTGTAGGGAGTCGTGCTGGGGGAGTGTTTTAGGGTTTAGGGTAGTACAGTGGTGTTTGGGTAGTTTAGGGGGTCGTGCTGGGGTTAGTGTTTTAGGGTTTTAGGGTTTAGGGTAGTGCAGTGGTGTTTGGGTAGTGTAGGGGATACTGCTGGGGGTAGTGTTTTAGGGTTTAGGGTAGTGCAATGGTGTTTGGGTAGTGTAGGGGGTACTGCTGGGGGTAGTGTTTTAGGGTTTAGGGTAGTGCAGTGGTGTTTGGGTAGCGTAGGGGTACTGCTGGGGGTAGTGTTTTATGGTTTAGGGTAGTGCAGTGGTGTTTGGGTAGTGTAGGGGTTCGTGCTGGGGGTAGTTTTTAGGGTTTAGGGTAGTGCAGTGGTGTTTGTGTAGTGTAGGAGGTCGTGTTTTAGGGTTTAGGGTAGTGCAGTGGTCTTTGGGTAGTGTAGGGAGTCGTGCGGGGGTATTGTTTTAGAGTTTAGGGTAGTGCAGTGGTCTTTGGGTAGTGTAGGGGGTCATGCGGGGGTAGTGTTTTAGGGTTTAGGGCAGTGCAGTGGTGTTTAGGTAGTGTAGGGGGTCGTGCTGGGGGAGTGTTTTAGGGTTTAGGGCAGTGCAGTGGTGTTCGGGTAGTGTAGGGGGTCGTGCTGGGGGAGTGTTTTAGGGTTTAGGGCAGTGCAGTGGTGTTCGGGTAGTGTAGGGGGTCGTGCTGGGGGAGTATTTTAGGGTTTAGGGTAGTGCAGTGGTGTTCGGGTAGTGTAGGGGGTCATGCTGGGGGTAGTGTTCTAGGGTTTAGGGCAGTGTAGTGGTGTTCGGGCAGTGTAGGGGGTCGTGCTGGGGGTGGTGTTTTAGGGTTTAGGGCAGTGCAGTGGTGTTCGGGCAGTGTAGGGGTCGTGCTGGGGGTGGTGTTTCAGGGTTTAGGGCAGTGCAGTGGTGTTCGGGCAGTGTAGGGGTCGTGAAGGGGTGGTGTTTCAGGGTTTAGGGCAGTGCAGTGGTGTTCGGGCAGTGTAGGGGGTCGTGCTAGGGGTGGTGTTTCAGGGTTTAGGGCAGTGCAGTGGTGTTTGGGCAGTGCAGGGGGTCATGCTGGGGGTGTTGTTTCAGGGTTTGGGGCAGTGCAGTGGTGTTCGAGCAGTAAAGGGGGTCATGCTGGGGGTGGTGTTTCAGGGTTTAGGGCAGTGCAGTGGTGTTCGGGCAGTGTAGGGGGCGGTGCAGGGGGTGGTGTTTCAGGGTTTAGGGCAGTGCAGTGGTGTTCGGGCAGTGTAGGGGGTGGTGCAGGGGGTGGTGTTTCAGGGTTTAGGGCAGTGCAGTGGTGTTCGGGCAGTGTAGGGGGTCATGCAGGGGGTGGTGTTTCAGGGTTTAGGGCAGTGCAGTGGTGTTCGGGCAGTGTAGGGGGCGGTGCAGGGGGTGGTGTTTCAGGGTTTAGGGCAGTACAGTGGTGTTCGGGCATTGTAGGGGGTGGTGCTGGGGCTGGTGTTTCAGGGTTTAGGGCAGTGCAGTGGTGTTCGGGCATTGTAGGGGGTCGTGCTGGGGCTGGTGTTTCAGGGTTTAGGGCAGTGCAGTGGTGTTTGGGCAGTGTAGGGGGTCGTGCTGGGACTGGTGTTTCAGGGTTTAGGGCAGTGCAGTGGTGTTCGGGCAGTGTAGGGTGTTGTGCTGGGGCTGGTGTTTCTGGGTTCAGGGCAGTGCAGTGGTGTTCAGGCAGTGTAGGGGGTCGTGCTGAGGCTGGTGTTTCACGGTTTAGGGCAGTGCAGTGGTGTTCGGGCAGTGTAGGGGGTCGTGCTGGGGCTGGTGTTTCAGGGTTTAGGGCAGTGCAGTGGTGTTCGGGCACTGTAGGCGGTCGTGCTGGGGCTGGTGTTTCAGGGTTTAGGGCAGTGCAGTGGTGTTCGGGCAGTGTAGGGGGTCATGCTGGGGCTGGTGTTTCAGGGTTTAGGGCAGTGCAGTGGTGCTCGGGCAGTGTAGGGGGTCGTGCTGGGGGTGATGTTTCAGGGTTTAGGGTAGTGCAGTGGTGTTCGGGCAGTGTAGGGGGTCGTGCAGGGGCTGGTGTTTCAAGGTTTAGGGCAGTGCAGTGGTGTTCGGGCAGTGTAGGGGGTCTTGTTGGGGCTGGTGTTTCAGGGTTTTGGGCAGAGCAGTGGTGTTTGGGCAGTGTAGGAGGTCATGCTGGGGGTAGTGTTTCAGGGTTTAGGGCAGTGCAGTGGTGTTCGGGCAGTGTAGGGGGTCGTGCTGGGGGTGGTGTTTCAGGGTTTAGGTCAGTGGTGTTCGGGCAGTGTAGGGGGTCTTGCTGGGGGTGATGTTTCAGGGTTTAGGGCAGTGCAGTGGTGTTCGGGCAGTGTAGGGGGTCTTGCTGGGGGTAGTGTTTCAGGGTTTAGGGCAGTGCAGTGGTGTTCGGGCAGTGTAGGGGGTCATGCTGTGGGTGGTGTTTCAGGGTTTAGGGCAGTGCAGTGGTGTTCGGGCAGTGTAGGGGGTCGTGCTAGGGGTGGTGTTTCAGGGTTTAGGGCAGTGCAGTGGTGTTCGGGCAGTGTAGGGGGTCATGCAGGGGCTGGTGTTTCAGGGTTTAGGGCAGTGCAGTGGTGTTTGGGCAGTGTAGGGGGTCGTGCTGGGGGTAGTGTTTTACGGTTTAGGGTAGTGCAGTGGTGCTTGTGTAGTGTAGGGGTCGTGCTGGGGGTAGTGTTTTAGGGTTTAGGGTAGTGCAGTGGTGTTTGTGTAGTGTAGGGGTCATGTTTTAGGGTAGTGCAGTAGTGTTTGGGTAGTGTAGGGGGTCGTGCTGGGGGTAGTGTTTTAGGATTTAGGTTAGTGCAGTGGTGTTTGGGTAGTGTAGGGGGTCGTGCTGGGGGTAGTGTTTTAGGGTTTAGGGTAGTGCAGTGGTGTTTGTGTAGTGTAGGGGGTCGTGCTGGGGGTAGTGTTTTAGGGTTTAGGGTTGTGCAGTGGTGCTTGTGTAGTGTAGGGGGTCGTGCTGGGGATAGTGTTTTAGGGTTTAGAGTAGTGCAGTGGTGTTTGTGTAGTGTAGGGGGTCATGTTTTAGGGTAGTGCAGTGGTGTTTGGGTAGTGTAGGGGGTCGTGCTGGGGGTAGTGTTTTAGGGTTTAGGGTAGTGCAGTGGTGCTTGTGTAGTGTAGGGGGTCGTGCTGGGGGTAGTGTTTTAGGGTTTAAGGTAGTGCAGTGGTGTTTTTGTAGTGTAGGGGGTCATGTTTTAAGATGCAATGCTCCAATACCTGACCAGTCTGCACTACATAAAACTGCAAAAAACTAAAAATAAAAAGTGTTTTGCACACTTTTGTCATTGGGCTATATGTGGGCTACATCTGGGTAATATTTGTGCTACATTTGGGCTCTTTTTTCACTGGTGGCCATCTTGGAAGACTTCTTTGTTATGAAGTTTCCTAATTTCTTCTTTTACTGCAGTCTCCTCAGTAGGAAATGTTTTCAGTTTTTTACTTTGATTCCATCAAGAAGGCATTCAGATGTGTCTCACATCTGCCATAAATTCAGAATGTTAGCACTCTAGTTGCTCATTAGATCACTGGAGTAAAGCTACTGCTCACCAGGGAGTTAACTGGTAGTCTGCTGCTGGTATTGAAAGTGATTGTTTCAGTCTGCATGTCAGACTTTTCTAATGAAATA